>OX183132.1:25887890-26070390 GCA_945261195.1 Cryptosula pallasiana
GGTTGTTTATGTTTTTGAATGTTAAACATTCTACAGAGAGGACAACTCCTAAGTTATATGTACGTATATCATCAAATTGCGCAGCTTGTCTCATCTCAATGTTATGGTCTGCCACTATAGTAACTGCCTAAAAACTTCGAAAGTTTTGTTGAGAGGGTAACTCCTAAAATGAACCAGTTTCCGTCTTGACAAGGGAAGTTAGTCGTATAAAAACAACTTGATGCAATCATAAGTACTCAAGCCATGAGCTGCTTACTTGGAAAGCTGCCAAATTGTTTTGCATCATGTAATTTCATTAAAAGTTGCGTTCTCAATCAGATACCGAGAGGATAACTCCTCAAAAAATGCATTTTGCTTCATAACTTTTGAACCGAAAGTCAAACTTGAACAATTTTTTTTTCGTTGAATCATGCATCTGTATGGCTTTTATTTTCTCTACAGAGAAAACATTTCAGTCTAGTTATTATTATTTTTCTTTCAAGAAGTTTCTGCTTCGATAACTACAAATTCGCTGATCGAAACTCTCTAAATATTAGTTGTTTACGTAGGTGCACAACTGGAAATTAACAAAATATTTTTTTTCAATTTGCGAAAGTCACCATGTCACAGTTATTCCAATTTTCGCAAGCCTCTTGAACAGCCGTTTTTGTTCAATAAATGCTAAATAGCTCTGTCACTTTTCATCAAAACTACATGATTTTTATATGAGGGTGTGCAACTGTGGTAGATGTACACAGGCATCAAAAGTTTTCAATAGTAAGTTTGCAAGTTTTTCAAGAAGAGGCAATTTTTAATGATTTTCAGGAAATTTGAACTTTTTTGCTTGAACAAATTCCAATCTGAACTGTTGAAATACAAGTAAATGTGGCAGGTTTTCTCACAGGAGAGGCCTGATAGGACGTTATGTCATGACACGACGTTGTTGAGTGAAGTGCAGTTTGATCAACGACGTCACACAGTTAGCTGCGTCACGACACAACGTCATAGTCTGCTCAAACGCAAAGAGGCATTAGCATTGAGTAACTTACTTGGAATGTTGCCAATTGCATGTGTACTTTGACAGACCATTTAGAGAGTTGCCTGCCACCTCGGAGAAGACAACTCCAAACGAAACACTTATATTGCTCTTTAACTTTTGAACCATTTGTAGCAAGTCACTAAAACTTTTTTTAATCAAAGCCTTGTGTGCATGTTTTACAGCCAGTAATGCCGCATACACTGGTCCCACACCTCTACACACTCTTCCATGAAAACTCAAATAATACCAGTTTTTATTGGTTCTCAAGTTGTTCATAACCGATCTTGGAAAACACATTGATTCAGTCACATTGACTAACATTCCGAAAAAAATGAACAGTAGTAATATATGAGCAGAACTGGGTTGCTTATGTTTTTGGATGTTAAACATTATACAGAGAGGACAACTTTTAAGTTATATGTGCATTTATAGTCAATATGCACAGCTTGTCTGATCTAAATGTTATATTCTGTCACTACAGTACTTGCCTAAAAACTTTGAAAGATTTGTTGAGAGGGTAACTCCTAAAATAAACCAGTTTCCTTCTTGACAAGGGAAGTTATTCGTATAAAAACAACTTGATGCAATCATAAGTACTCAAGCCATGAGCTGCTAATTTGGAAAGCTGCCAAGTTTCTTTGTATCATGTGACTTACTAATAATTCCTATATAATTTAGATACCGAGAGGATAACTCCTCAAAAATTGCATTTTTCTCCTTAACTTTTGAACCGCTAGTCAATTTTCAATTATTTTTTTCTTCGTCAGACCTTGTATCTGTATGGCTTTCAATTTATCTACAGGGAAAATAACTTTTTCTAGTTATTATTTTTTTTCTTTCACCGAAGTTTCTGCTTCTATAACTACAGATTCGCTGATCAGAACTCTCTAAAAATCAGTTGGTTACGTAGGAGCACATCTGGAGACTAACAAAATTTCTTTTTTTTCAAGTTGTAAAAGTCACCATGTCACAGCTATTCCACTTTCCGCACGCCAATGTTGGAATGTTGCCAAGTGCATGTGTACTTTGACAGACCATTTACAGAGTTGTCTGCCAACTCGGAGAAGAAAACCCCTAATAGAACCCTTATATTGCTCTTTTACTTTTAAACCGTTTGTCGGAAGTCACTAAAACTTTTTTTTTCAATCAAAATCATCTGTGCATGTTTCCGTCTTGACATGGCAAGTTAGTCGTATAAAAACAACTGTATGCGTTCATAATCGATCAAACCATGAGCTGCTTACTTGGAAAGCTGCCAAAGTTTTTTATATCATGTGAACTTACTAATAGTTGCTTTTTCATCGAGATTCTGGGAGGAGAACTCCTCAAAAAATGTATTTTTCTCCAGAACTTTTGAACCGTAAGTCGAACTTGAACAATTTTTTTTCGTTGAACCGTGCATTTTTACGGCTTTTGTTTTCTCTACAGAGAAAACATTTTAGTCTAGTTATTATTATTATTTTTCTTTCGCGAAGTTTCTGCTTTTACAACTACAGATTTGCTGGTAAGAACTCTCTAAATATTAGTTGGTTACGTAGGTGCACATCTGGAGATTGACGAAATATTTTTTTTCCAGTTGCGAAAGTCATCATGTCACAGCTATTCCACTGTCCGCAAGCCTCTTCAACAGCCTTTTTTGTTCAATAATTGCTAAATAGCTCTGTAACTTTTCATCAAAACTGCATGATTTATACATGGGGCTGTGCAGCTATGGTAGATGTACACAGGCATAAAAAAATTTCAATAGTAAGTTTGCAAGTTTTTCAAGGAGAGGCAATTTTTAATGATTTTCAGAAAATTTGAACTTTTTTGCTGGAAGAAATTCCAATCTAAACTGCTGAAATACAAGTGAATATGGCATGCTTTCCCACAGGAGCGGCCTATTACGATGTTATGTCATGACACAACGTTGTTGAGTGAACTGCAGTTTGATCAACGACGTCGTGCAGTTAGCGGCATCACGACACAACGTCATAGTCTGCTCAAACGATTAGAGGCATTAGCATTGAGTAACTTACTTGGAATGTTGCCAAATGCATGTGTACTTTGACAAACAATTCAGAGAGTTGCCTGCCATCTCGGAGAAGAAAACTCCTAACAGGACCCACATATTGCTTTTTAACTTCTGAACCGTTTGTTGCAAGTCACTAAAACTTTTTTTAATCAAAGCCATATGTGCATGTTTTACAGCCAATAATGCCATATACAATGGTTTCACACCACAACCGCTTTTCGTTTAAAACTCAAAGCAATAACAGTTTTTATTGGTTCTTATGTTGATCATAACCGATTTTGGAAGACACATTGATTCAGTGACATTGACTAACATTCGGAAAAAAAAATGAACAGGAGTAATATATGAGCAGAACTGTGTTGTTTTTGTGTATTGATGTTGAACATTGTAGAGAGGACAACTCCTAAGTTATATTAACATATATCATCAAATTGCGCAGCTGGTCTCATCTAATTGCTATGTTCTATCACTATAGTAACTGCCTAAAAACTTTGAAAGTTTTGTTGAGAGGGTAACTTCTAAAATCAATCGATTCCCGTCTTGGTCAGGCAATTTGGGCGTAAAAAAACAACTTGATGCGTTCATAATCATTCAAGCCGTGAGCTGCTTACTTGGAAAGCTGCCAAATTACTTTGCACCATGTAATTTCATTAAAAGCTGTGTTTTCTATCAGATAGCGAGAGGACAACTCCTCAAAAAACGCATTTTGCTCCATAATTTTTGAACCGTAAGTCGAATTTGAACACTTTTTTTTCGTTTAACTGTGCATCTGTATGGCTGTTAATTTCTCTACAGAGAAAAAACTTCTCTAGTTATATCTATTACTCCTAACTATTTATATCACAAAGGTTTTCCAAGAAGATGTTTAACTTATGCTTGTTAACAGTAAGGGGTCGCTTATTATCTGCTTGTTTTTATGTTTATTTAAATTCATGTCTTGTCATAGTAAAATCAATGAGATTCTAGATCTCACATGATTCTCACACTACACTGATCAAGAAGAATAGACCAGCTATTGAAAGCAGCGGTTGTTGGTATAACCAACAATGACTGCAAATGAAGTGCAGTGGAAAGTGTTTGGCAAATTTGATCAACACTGCGTATGACTTGAAGCTTATGGCACGGAGTCCCTTGTTCTTCACGGGGAGATCCACCCCAATCATTTCGACTGTAAAATGGTCCTTACTGTCGACCTGTTGTCAGGAAACATACAGAATACACCAGTAAACTGTTCTTACAAGTCATTGCCCTAAATGTAGGCGACTGCGTAGGTGCGCAGCTGCCACTCCGAAACAAATCGTATGCAGTCTTACAGTGTTGGTGGTGGTGGTGGTGGGGGTGGCGGCGACGCAGGCAGCGGCAGCGGTGGTGGTGGTGGTCAGTGGCAATAGTAACAAAACAATATTTAGTTTTTTTGCTCTGTTAGATCTTTCGAGCTTCAAAGGTAAAGTGAGAAATTTTGATGAGAGTTTCCAAAAAAATAAATCATCTTTTAATCAAGCATTGTTCGTCTAGCCAAGAAGATGTTGGCTCACTCTTTGCATCTTTCTTTCTGGTTGGAACATTAAACCCAAAGCTCCTGGCTAACACGATAACCCATGAGGGGAACTACAGGGGCGGATTTTCAACATATTTAATAGGGGTCTCCACCTATGTGTTACCAGGGCCGTAGTTCAAAAAAATTTTACGGGACGGTAGGGGTTGAAGAAATGCGGGCCGGAGGCCCGTGCCGGGGTGGGGTAGCAGAGCGCCCTCCTGCGTGTCGAACATTTTTGAGAATCACCCAGTTGGAAAAATGTGTTTTCATCAGTTTTAAAAGCAAATTTTACTGATTCTGTTGGCAAAGAAAGCTAAGTGAGGGCTATTGATGACATGTAAAATAAAACGAAATTTTAATAGCAGCAATCAAAGTCAGTGCTGTATGAGTGTACACATTGGTTTTATCACAAGAAAAGAAGAAATTGTCTCTCTTCAACCACCTATGGCTATGTGAGAAAAACTGATAGTAAATTTATTCAAATCTTAACGATGTAAATATCGTATAACAAATATAGTATGTACAATAAGATACCGCTATTTGGTGTGATAAATAAATGTCATTATCAATAATAAAAATATCAATAATAATTTATACACACTTATGTGGAATTAGTTATGATACATACCTACACTACTTAACCATTTTTCTGCCAACTCACATGATAACAATAAAGAGAATCTAGAACTATAGGAGTGGTAAAAAATAATCATCGGCATATTTTTAGTATAATTACTGCCATCAACTAAAAATTAATTGGAACAGTTGTTACTATTCTTTAAATTATTATAATTCTCATATAATTATTATTCTAACTCATAATAATAACAAGCATCATCATCATAATGATAATAATTATAATGAGAAAACCAAATAATATCACTCAATAATAATGCTAACGACAAGAATTAGAATAACAACAAGCATGATGATAATAATTATTATTATGATTATTAAAACCACAATTTATTATTGTTTCATTAATATTAAATACTTAATTTGTAATAATCATCATTTTATTACTTATTTATTACCTGTTACCTAAAATTTGTTATCTATTATTATAAGAATATTTATTAGCAATAATCATTATTATCGACATCACCATCAGTATCCAGTGATTGACTAGATCAATAGAGCAAACAAGTAAATCGGGTCGGATTTTCAAAGCCCCCGAATGATTTCACAAAGCATTCAGAAGATTTTCAAAGCTTCAGACTACTTCAAAAGATTTCAAACGGTTTGTAAATCGCCCAGACTTTTTAAAATGCAAAACATAGAAGGTTCTGAGCCACAATAGTTAAACCATCACATCTGAGGAGTGATATATATATATATATATATATAGGGGTACGGACTGTTCGAAACTGACTTTTCGAAAACGAACCTTTCGAAAACGCCCGTTTCGAAAACGGCCGCGACCGAAAAAGGTCCAGGATGATTGTTTAAAATGAAATAATTGGAGCTTTATAATATTTATTTTCTCCGACTTGCGGCCTGGCATGCACACCGCTTGTGTTTCCGCAAAAGTTCATTGCTTGAATCGTTTATGAATGATATCGATGATGATATTGAAATAGAAAACAAAATTGTTTGATATTAATTTATCTCAAATATTGGGCGTAAGCTTTAAAAATGTAGACCATGCCATTTTTGTCTAGCTGGTGTATCTCTGTTAATGAGTCTACTATGACTCATTAACATACTACTACTACTACTACTAGAGTACTAGAAGAAGTAGTAGTGGTAGTGGTAGTGGTAGTAGTAGTAGTAGTAGTAGTAAGCATTGATCTTCTACTATTGGTAGTAAAGAAAGAAGATAGTAGTCGTAGTAGTACAGTAATAATAATAGTAGTAGGTTAATACAGAAATTAATACGATTAATTTGATAACAATAATAATAATTAATTAAATATTATAATTAATTAATAAATTAAAATAATAAAAAAAATCTTCTTGTTGTTGAAGTTTTTGTTGTTATTTTTTTGCTGCTACTTCTGCTGCAGCCAAGCCTAATAAATATCATTATTGTTATTACTGATCATCGTGTTTGTTGTTGTGTTTTCGGAGGTACTCACTCATACAACAACTAGCTCGAAGAATAATAATGTCATTATTATTATTGTTGTTTAATTTAAGAACAATTTGTTTGTTAATAATTATTGGTTTGTTCCTGCTATTTATAGCTTGTTGTATTACAGCCACCACCCATTTCATTGTTTGCTAGTTGCTCTCAAGAACACACTGTCATCCGAGCTTGAAGTGACCTCAGGGCTCCATCTTAGGACCAACCTTATTATTGGTCTACATCAACGATTTGCCTAGCACAATCACATGTAACGTCAGTCTTTAAGCGGATGATACTCTGATATACGCCACTGTCAACAATAGAAATGACAAGGAGTGCTTCCAACACAATATCGACCTGCTACATAAATTGTCCTCAGAAAACAAAATGTCATTCAATAAGGAGAAATGTGAAGTAATAGTATTCTATGGCAAAGAAACGCAAACAGATCCCAACTACACTATTGGCAGTTCTGCTCTAAGATATGTTAGTGAGACTACCCACCTTGGTGTGACCATGCAATCTAATCTTAAGTTTGATAAGCATATTGATCAGAAGATAAGCAGCGCGAACAAGACACTAGGCTGTATCAAATTCTCGCCCTATGGAGCGCCAGAAAAAGCTAAACTGCTGGCTTACAACAGCCTCTGTAGACCAAAGCTTGAATATGTCGATGTGTTATGGGATCCAGTAGACAAAGGCACCTGCGAGATACTCGAAATTGCTCAAAATAAAGCAATCCGCTTCATCAAAAACTTAAAAGGCAGACGCGGTGTCACAGAGGCACGTGACCAGCTAGTATTACAGACACATCAAGAACGGATAAGAAATCACAGTGTGACAATGCTGATGAAAATACTCTCATGTGAAGAACAGCATGCTACCTTATCCACTGAATATGATGAGATAATGGATAATAGGTCCCAGACTACTATGACAACCAGGGCAGCCTCCAGCGGTGAGCCAACATCCATCTATGCTTCGACACAGCTGGACCACTACAGCTTTCTACCTCGCACTATTCGAGACATGAAGATAGGACCCACTCCTAACCTTACCCAAAACAGCGAAATGCTGGAATCCCGTATAATCACTGGTTTTTAAAATGATAAAAAATATAAGCGCTCAAATTTATGCCCTAGGGCAATTGCTAGAGTGTGTAAAATCATTGAGGTAAGATCGACTAGTACTACTACTATGGATGATTGATAGCAACTACAACACTGTTGACAACCCAAAAATAATATATATATATACTACCATTAATTCATTTTATCTACTAGTTGTATTTACGTTCCTGTGGGTGTGAGAAACTACTTATCGAGCTACTGTCTGACTTCACCAACAGCCTATACATGGGAGAGCAGACTGAAGATTGTGCAGCTACCAGATTTCAACAATGCTTGTGATATGGTGAACCACAGCGAGCTGCTTTACTGGCGTAGTGTAGTGTCTGACACCATTATGTACATCTCTCTCAACACACACAGAAGGTCGCTGTTGAGGGCAAGGAGTCATCAGAGGCTACGGTCACCTCCGTGGTCCTTTAATGAGGCTCTGTCATTGACCCAGCAATGTTCCTGTTATATGCAAATGATCTACCATGAGACCGCTTGCATATGTCATGCACAATTCCACAATCAATGAACCATGAACAAATCGACTTGCTGACTTTGGGAGAAGACTTAGGACATGGAATTACATCCCTCAGCAGATGACGAAAATATGTCCTGACAATCGGACACTGTGCCTCCATAACACCATGATCCCACGTGCTGAGAATGTGAGGTATCTAGGAGTGACTCTCGATCTGATAATCACGTGGTCGTTTCATGTCAACAACACCCAGCGAATGTAAACCCACTATTGACTTTCGTTTCTAAGGGCCTGATCACTTGTTAAACTGTACAGGCTGGTGTTCAACACTGGCTATGTTTACAGCTCTCGACATGCTTTGTACGTTGTAGCCACTGATGACCGGAAGTTGATCCCACACACACAGTATGCTAGGGGTGAAGCAACCAATGTACTGTGTGATTTTATGATAACATGCGCAAATGTATAGGGCTTGTTTTGAGGTAGCTGCAATGTAACCCTGAAGTTGCAAAGATCCAAGCAAAAAATTTTGCGTACTAAAGTGTTTTCGTTTGTCCCAGATACAGCTTGAATAACTCATCTGTGTCGTGTACACTAGAGGACTATGCTGTGACAAAATACTTTAATTTTAAAATTGTCTTACATGCATGAGTTCAATTAACTTCTTCGCTTCATTGCTACCTTGTATCTCTGTACTGCACTGATATTTTCTAATAGAGCAAAACAGTAGCTGTCTGCAGTTGATTAATATTAATTTGTCTATTACAATAATGATTTAGAGATCAGTATAATGTTATCTATTATTAATTGATTAATCATGTGTACAGGACCATTGAATTGATCCTAATATATCTGTTAGTCAGTAGTGCATGATTTTATTAATTGTGGCAACTAGTACTAGTAGAAGCAGTAATACAAGTATTACTATTAAAGGGCCTATGACGCCTAATTTGAAGAGGATTTGATTTAATTTAAACTTTCTGAGGTTGAAATAGGTTCAGAAAAATTATCAGGAGTTGCCCTCCCACCAGTAAGACGATTCCTATAGACGCAGTCAGCACTTGCCAAGACGCCTTTTTTTCTCGAAGACGCACCAAGTTATATAGAGCTATAAAGCGAGTTTTCAAAAATTTGGCTTGTTTGCATAGAAATAGGGCGTTCTAGATATTAGTTTTGTGCAGAGACTCTTTTGATTGCAAAAAAATGATATTGCAACAAATTTTAGTTTTTTGGAGCTGTTTTTCTCAAGTCAGCAATTTGTTTTATCTTTGGTAAGCTCGTTATTATGTATACAATGGCGTTCACGTGATAGTGTTGGTCATCAAAATCAAAAAAAATAATGAAATTTTTTCATAAATATAATAATTTTCATGCAAAAAATTAATCAAACAATAACATTAGTATACTTTCATGATAATACTGGGTGAAAAAAAAAACATTGCCGAAATTGTATTTCCGGCGTTGTTTTTTTTTACAACAACGATAATAATAAAATCTAAAATACCGGCTATATTTCCAAGAAAAAACCTCAAAAGCACTAAATAATAATAATTAAGATTTTTGAAAAGTAGTTTGGAACTGAAAAAGTAACAAAAATGGTACAAGCTACTTGCTGTAATATACTATATAATATCATAATGCAGATAGTCCCTTCTGTCGAACGCGTTGTCATAGACCCCCATAGACCTCTACATGATACTTATTGGTGCTTAGTTGATGCGAGCGGGTTTTCTCAATAGCTTTACAATGCTTGGTGAGAAAACAACTCTACACACAAAGTGCGTCTTGAAAAGCCCGTCCTAAGCCCTTTAAGTGCGACAGCAGCAAGCAGCTAGTTGGTAGTAGTACCATTATCACGTTTTGTGTGATGCGTATAATACTCCAGCTATTTAGTAGTGTACTGTATCATTTATGTATGGGCATTTGTTGACATTCAATGAAATGAGTTATTAAATTACCATCACTCCTCTTGCTTATATTTATTACAACCACCATTTTTTGTTTTGCCAACACTTTTCCGTTTGGTCATGCGCTAACTCTCACTGACACTGTTGATACTACAATGAACATTACTACCAGCACTTCAGGGCTCTATCCTTTTAGTGATGGATGTGTTACTTTTATTGTTGATCGAACCCCATATTTTGGAACTCCCTCCAAATGCATTAGCACTGTTGCTGTTCTAGCCACTGCTTATGTGCACAACCAATACTGCTTTATCTACTACTGTTATTATACTTGCTAACGCTATTACCACATTTACTGCTGCTACTAGTACTAAACCTAATGTTGTAGATGTGTTGCATTGAAGCAGCGATTGGCAATACATTGGCATACCAAAGTACAGACTGTGCTGAGTGACTTTTAAAAGTGTGACATGATTTCAGACTTCCTCGTACAGCATAACTCGCATCCGAACAAGTGTCTGGTAAGCTCATACTTCCTACGTGTTTGCTGTTCATTTTTATTGTTATATTATATACTATTATGGATATTAAATATTGGCCGGTGCTACACTCCCAGAATTTGGTGAGTTAACAAGTCGCTAATGTTTTTAACCGTCAAATCTAATGCCGTAATACAGTCACCAATTTTTTTTATCAGCAATTGAAACTTAATAACAAGTCTTTGTAACAATTTCTAATATTTAAAGTGATACTTGGTAGTGAAAAGAAATGATTTTTATATTGGGCCAAACCAATTGATTCCTTGGTTCAGATTACACAACGTATTTTTCTTTGTGAGAGAGGGAGAAATTTAGTTAATGTTTTTTAAAACAAATGAGTAGTAATATATGAGCAGATCTCCCTACCAAGTGTTTTTTTGTGGATTAAATCTTGGGGGTTATGCAATGAGTTACGACGTTGGATGAATTCGCCGAGTTTATACTGTATTTTACTTGAGGGGTACTTGAGTGGCATTTGAATGGCATTTAAGTGGCATTTGAGTTTTGATTATTTTTTTACTTAATTTGAACTCATATGGCAGCTAGATTTTGCATGTATGGCATTTGATTTTTTTGATAGTTTTAACATTGTATATAAATGAAAACGTGATAAGATTGTATGGTTATTGGAAGTTAAGATGTCGACAGAGGATGATGTTGAGATGAGACCGATGAATGAAGTTGATACTATTGATGGTACTGAACGTGATATGATAGATGTTTTACCGAGTATGAAGCGTAAAGCGTTGATAATTATGATAATTTTGGTATTTGTCGTAGGGCTTTCCACTTTTGGAGGTGTTACTGAGTTTAGTATGTATGAAGAAGCTATGGAAAAAATACAAAAAGCAAGAAACTCTCCTGTTGGAATCATAAATGAAACTACTGTTGATTGATGAACATCTTTTATGATGAATGGGAAACCTGAAGATTATGACCCGAGGATGCGATCTCCTTTTACAGCAATGATTGCAGGACCAACTGGATCGGGAAAAACGCAAGCGATTTTTCGAACGATTGAAGCTAGTCAGACTATAGCACACCCTCCGCCAACAGAGATTCACTACTGTTATGGAGCCTACCAAAAAGCCTTTGATGATGTATCAGGAGTGATTTTTCACGAAGGCATGATAGATATAACAGTGAGTTTTCCCAGAGATGGTAAAAATCGATGGCTGATAATTGATGATCTCATGGATGAAGTTTTTGGTAAAGCCGATGCTAATGCTTTGTATACAAAACATAGTCATCATTTGAACATAAGTGTGTTTTTTATTGTTCAGAATCTGTTTTTAAAAGGAAATCGTACAATTTCCTTGAATAGTCATTATTTTTTTCTTTTTAAAAACCCTAGAGATGCTTCTTCTATTTCCTATTTGGCTCGACAATGTTTTCCATCAAAAATAAAATATGTACAAGAGGCTTTTGAAGATGCGACAAAGAAACCATACTCTTATTTACGAATAGATACGACTCAACAAACGAATGATCAACATAGACTATTGGGGAATTTTACATCAGTTCTCCCTATGATATTATATGTACCCAAGTAAAAGGATATAAATACAATTACTATTCACTTCACCTCAATCATATTTTGTTATTCAACGACGCAACACGAAAGCATTATAATGTCTAAAGCTTTGGAGAAAAAATTAACAAAAAATGCGGCTGTGTTGTTATCGCTCAACAATACAACCTTTGCTATTCAAAAGTCTGTTATAGCCAAAGCCAAAAAGGAGTTTATTATGACTCTAATGGAATGCGCTAAAGCTATTATAAATGGAACGATACCATTGACATCATCTCAGTATAATGAGTTGCAGCGAAACGTGAAGGATATTAGCGCTTTAGTAAGAAAATCAACGTTAGATGATAAGAAAGCTGTATTGCAAAAAGGAGGATTTTTAAGGCGCTCTACTAGGACCTATCATCAGCAATATAGTTCCTGGGTTACTTAAAAGTGTGCTAGGTGGAGGGAGAAGATAAAGATGAAACTCTCAACACGAATGATGCGAAATAGAATGGCGATTTTAGCTCTGGATGATCTGAGTGAGAAAGGAAAAATCGCTATAGTCGAAAAGGCCAACTCAGATTTGTTTCAATCATTGATAGAAAGTGTTAAAAATATTATATTAGGTAATGTTCCTCTTGATTCTGAGCAGTTTATTGAGTTGCAGCGTTACAAGAAGGAGCTACATAAACTTAGTGGTAGAGGGAGAGTTGATGATAAGCGTAAAATTTTGATTCAGAGTGGTAGAGGGAATCTTTTGGATGCTATTATAACACCTATTGTATCTGTTTTATCATCAATAAAAAGATGAATCGTCAGCCTTTAACATTCTCCAGACGTAATTTTATACTCACTAAAGATGAATACTATAGATTAACGGAAAGAAAGGATGATAAAACAGTGGTAAAGGAAGAGAAAACCAGACCTCCATTGTATTATAATCCTATGGAAGCTATAACAGTGAGAAATATGAAGCGAAAGCGAAATGATCTACTGGAAACGGCTTATGATTCTGACTTATCCTCATACGAAAAGTTAGATGAAAATGTTGAAAACCTACGTAGGTATTTGTCTGATGTCAAAAAGATTAAAAATAACCAAAACCAGACACAAAAGGATAGTTGGAATCTCATTAAGAAAAAAAAGACAGAGTCTACTTTTCCTTTGGCCAATAGCACAGTTATTGATAATAAACCTAATGTCTTTTCACCAAATGTTGATAAAGACAATGAGTTAGAATCAGTGAAAGTGGTTGATGATGATGATGATATTGGGATGGAATTAATAAAAGGAAGGTTGTTTGATACTGAAGACACAACCTTACTAGGAAGTACATTTCTTACTGATGGAGAAGATGAGCACGATATTGAAAGCGAAAATTTAAAAGATTTTGAAAAAAAAGCAGCTGATTTAACAACAAAAAAGAGTGATCAAACGATCGCTGTCAGAATGTTGAATAATCTGAGTAAAATTGGTAGATTCGACTCGGAGAAGAACAGACTGAAAATTAGAGAACATTGGTTGAATCCTAGGACTTCCAAAACTTTACTACGAGACGTTCTAACCGAAGGAGGTAAAATACAATCGGGAAATACCAATTACAGTAGATTTAAAAGCCTGCTAACTAATGAAGGAATCACAACTGTCAGAAAATCCCCGCATCGAACACGTACTCAGAAGAAAAAGTTGGTCGTTCCCGGTACTAATTTATGGACATCAACACGCTAAAAGAGTTGTATTACAATCCTGCATTACATACATCTCTACGAGGAGCTAGAGCTTTACTGAAAGCTCGTAGAAAACGAGAAGGAGAAAAAAGAATCCGTGAATGGTTGAGTGGTGAGGATGCCTACACATTACATAAAAAAGTTGTAACCAAGTTTAAGCGTCGTCCTACAATTGTAGCTGGAATAGGGGAGCAGCTACAGGTAGATTTGATGGATGTTTGATCTCGAAGAGATGAAAATAATAATACAGCATTTTTACTGACTGCTATTGATTCTTTATCTAGAAAAGGTTGGGCTGTGCCGCTCATCAACAAATCAGGACCGGTAGTAGCAAGAGGATTGAGAAGAATACTAGAAGGGGAAAACTATAAAGCTTTACAATCTGATAAAGGTAAAGAGTTTGACAACGTCAATGTCAAGACTCTGCTGGCGGAAAAAAAGATCAAGCGCTTTACAACCGAAAATGAAACGATAAAGGCATCAATGGTGGAGCGTTTTAACAGAACTTTAAAAGAGAAGATATATAGATATTTGACATATAAAGATGATGATAGATACATTGATGTTTTACCAGAAATGGTTAATGCATACAACAACACAATTCATGGTGCTATAGGTATGAGACCAAATGATGTGAATTTTCAAAATCAAGAACTTGTATGGAATCGCGTGTATGAAGGAGGTGAACATAGTTTAACTCAAGAAGCAAAACTAAAGGTTGGGGATTATGTGAGAATAAGTAAGGCAAGAGGAGTGTTTGAAAGAGGATACACCCCGAATTGGAGGATTGAGATTTTTATAATCACCGATGTATTTATTGATGAAAAACCTGTTGTATATAGGGTGAAAGATTTAGCTGAGGAGATGATTGATGGTACCTTTTACGAAAAAGAGTTGCAAAAAGTAAAAAAACCCACGATTTTCAGCATTGAAAAGATACTGGGAAGAAGAATGAAAAGAGGTAAAAGACAGATTCTGGTTAAGTGGTTAGGTTATGGAGAAAAGTTCAATGAGTGGGTAGATGAATAGTTTATAAGGAAACAACGCTTGATATAATCATCATACATTGGGAAAATGTCGATGCTGATAACTTTACCCTCAAACTCTAGTGGTGAAGAGTTTCCTGATAATAACAATTCCGAATTTACAGTGAGACTGTATAAATATTTGGTTATCAATGGTGGTAAATGGGAGGTAGCTCTGCTAGATATGACTTATTCTAATAATTGGAAAAATGTTACCGAAGGGAAAATATATCTAGAAAAGACTAATGTCTCTGGTAAAAGCGAAAAGTCCTTCATCCTAATCGGTAATGGAAGATATGATAGTATAGAGGAGTTGGAGGAGATTATACGAAAGAGAATGAATGAAATGGATTTAGACAAGAAATTCGCCATCTCCTACAACAAGATCACCAACACCGCTTCACTAACTAACAGTGATCCTGATACTGCCATAAGCTTTTCCAAAGATATAGCATATATTTTTGGATTTGAATCAAAAACTACATACCCTCGTGGTAGATACAATAATATCACACCTCCTGATATAAATTCCGGTTTAACATCCCTGTATGTTTATTCCAACATTGTTGATAATAGAATGGTAGGCGATACGAATGTACCTTTATTGAGAGTAGTTCCAGTTCAAGGAAAGAAGAATAGTGTTGTGTATCAAGAATTTAAAAATCCTCACTATGTTGATGCTTCATCACTAAATAGTGATATGATTAAAGTACTTATAACGAGTGACGACGGTCAACGAATACCATTTGATGGTGGAAAGGTTGTGTTGACGGTTCACTATAGAGAGAAAGAATTATAATGAGTTTGGTACGATACACCCCTGAGGATTCAAAAGATTTTTTTGATGAGTACTACAGGATGCAAGCTGGAAATGGAATTGGAGTGTATAGTGGACGACGAGTGATGCCTAATATGAGAGGAAATGGACTTGGTAGTATTTTTTCAAGTTTACTTAAATCTGCAGCACCAATGCTGAAAAGAGGAGCAATTAATTTGGGGAAAAGAGCATTGACTGTAGGTGGAAATGTAGCGCGTGATGTCATCGATGGTCAAAGTTTTGCAGCGTCAGCAAAGAAAAGGGGATTGGCAGAGTTGAATGATCTGGGGGGAGATGTGCTCAATGCAGTCCGTCCAGATAGAATGAAAAGGAGAAAAACAAGAGGTGGAAAGAAGAGGAGAGGTGTTGGTAATCGTGGTATATTTTAATAGCAGTAGAATCCGGTATAAAGACAGATGAGCTCGATATCTATATTCATTAAGCGGTAACGCTTCAAGCATTCATCACTCGCAAAAGATGGCTAGCCTAAATGGAACAACAGGTAATAAGTTGGAAGGTTCTTCCTACAACATAAATCCAACGTTGGATGTATTTGCTACGGAACCAACAAACATATCGGTAGAAAGATCGGAATATGTTGTCATCAGACCAGATAGGTTAGATCCTTATGGTAGTATTGAGTTAACCTTGTCAGGAAGCACTGAACATTACACAGATCTCTACAACTCGTTTCTGCAAGTTGAAGCCACAGTTGTTCAAGATGATGGAACCGATATTTCAGGTAATGATGATGATGCAGCTGTGTGGATGGGGGATTCAATGCATACATTATTCAGTGAGTTGAAAATGTCGATAGAAGGAACCACCGTTGAATACGCTAACAACTACGGTTTACGCTCCTACTTTTCACAACTACTCGAAAACAGTGCAGAAAGAAAGAAATATCAAGGTAAGATGGAAGGATGGCTGTATGATGATTCAACTAGCAAAGACGCTACTGATCACAAAACCGCTGATAAGAAAAAGAGGAGAACTCTAATCATAGGTGGAAAGACAATAGAATTAACTGGAAAACCTCATCTCGCATTATTTCAGCAGAAAAAACTAATAATACCAGGTCCTACTATGCAGCTGGAGTTTGAGCGTGCCTCTGCCAAACTAGCTTTGTTTGCTGCGAATGAGTCGCCTGCAGGAGGGGCAAAGATTAGAATTGATAAATTTGAACTTCATCTTTGTAAAGTTAAGGTGAATCCTACAATACAAAACTCCCAACTCAGTTTGGCATTGGAAGGTCACAACTACATTTATCCTGTTGATCGAAAACGGATAAAACTATATGGAATTCGTGCTGGTGTTGCGCAGATCGACATCACTTTGGAAGAAAACAAACAAAAACCTAAACAAATTTATTTAGGTTTAGTTGATCACAACGCAATGAACGGTCGTTTCGCCTTGAATCCATATAGAATGCAGCATGCTAATGTTGATAGTATTGTATTGAGAGTTGGTGATTGTCCAATTGGAAGGAGATTTGAACCAAATTATGCTAGAGGAATTTTTGGAAGAGAATATCATCAGTTTCTACACGCTACCGGAACTTTGCTTGAAGGCGATAGTCTTGGTATTACGAAAGAACAATACCTTGATGGTACTACACTTTACGGATTTGATTTGACCGGTGATTTTCTTAAAGAAGGTTTTCACTCTATGAAAAATGTCACAACAAGTGTGGAAATTCGTTTTAGCGCTAACACGACGAATGGATTATCCCTGGTAGCATACTTTGTAAAAGACGGTGTGTTGGAGATGGATAGCATTCTTCAATTATCTATCGGAGGAGACGCAGTGCTTTAAACAGAAAGTTACAGATGAATACCATACAAATTCGTTCGATCTTATCTTCAGACGTTTTATGTCAAAGCGTAGGGATCCATGTTGGAGCTAGAGAACAGTTTTGGAAACAAATTTGGAATTTTCCAACAGGATGTTTCGTATTCAACACCCATTATTCTCATCAACCCGGAGAGCATTGGTTGGCTGTGTACGCTAATGATTCAGAGGTGGATTTTTTTGACTCGTTTGGACGTTCTGTTTCCTTTTATCCGGATGTAAATGAAATACTAAGTATTCATGGAGGATATGAAACAATACAAAGTAATGAAACACAACTACAAAGTTTTTTGTCAACTGTATGTGGCGATTATTGTGTATACTTTTGTTTACTGAGAAGTAGAGGGTGGAGTATGGATGAAATTGTTAGAAGTTTACGAGATATAGGAGATAGTGAGATGAGAGATCACTCAATACGGAGATTCATCATACAGACATATCCTAACTTCGAGTTCATTCAAGATAATGCAGTAGAAGGGATAGATGGATTACATATACAAGGAACTAATTTACTAAGTAAATTGTTAAAATAGATTATTATACTTGATTTTTTATTTGTTATAATAAATGAAATAAATAAAATACAACTTATCTCATTATTTTGCGCTAAACACTACAGAACCTATAAAAACTATTATTTTGTAATGTTTCAAGCAAGAAATAAATAAATTCTTCTCATTTTCTTCCTCAGGAGCGCTCTTTAGCTATATCTAAAAGACATAGTAACTAATGACTCTATCATACATAGTTATATGAATTAATTTCACAAAAAAATACTTCGGTGCTTTTTTTTAAAATGGCTATAAAACTTACCATCATCGAAGATGAGTCACATCCTTTATGTTATCGATTAAGACTTCGATGTACTGTTCTGGACAATTCTCTTTTTCATTTTCATCAAAGTAGGAGAGACAGCTGTGTTGCAGCGAAGTATCAAACAGTTCTGAGGTTTGAATGAAAGCTTGAAGAGCCGAGGGTAGAACGATATCATAGGAAATCATGTTGTTCGTATTTTGTCTTAGTCCTTTGAATACGATTACACCGCTTTTTTCAGCCACCACAGATGAAGCTATTTGAGCAGGGATGCTAAGATCTCCAATCAATAGCTCTCCATTCACCATGCATCTGTAATTAGCCACTATAATATCAGCAGTCTTGTTCCAACGAGTATCACATTTTCTTAGCATTCCAGGATTCTCATAAGCTATAACACTTCCTGTAGGAAAATCGTGTAGGTGAGCGACAGTGAAATAAGCCTGTATTTGTCTCAAACTCTTGTTGTACAATGAGTTGAATGGATCTTTGATCTTTCGATTACACCCTTGAGATTCAGCAGTACGAAAAATCGCATCTCCTGTCTTTCCTTCACCCATATAAATTAAAACAATTGGACATGTTTGCTTAGCTTTATTAACAAGCAGTCCTATTTCGGTTGAAACATCACTCTTCACCCGAGTTCTCTTTTTATCCTTTCGGTAGTTGTAAATGATGACACACTTTGATTCATCACGGAATTCAACAGACAACACCTCCATAACCGTTGGTACTGGTAGTTCGCAGATTTCCATGGACTCTTCAAGTTTTTCTAGACTATCTGGAGAGAGAGAGTTTATTAACCCGGCGCTCTTGTAGGTGAGAGTAGTTAGTTCATTACTTCCAGCATCTTGAAAGGGTATTCTGGCGTGACGAAAAAGCGTTTCGTCTCCAACGGTCGACAAAGCTGGTTTTTTGCACTTCAATCAGTTTCAATATCATCTTTTGTCAAATCAATGAAACATCGTTTCCTCATCGATGTTCTTTTTGAAGACAGCTTGTTAGTAGGAGATGTGAATAAAGTAAAATCTTGTTGGGATTCTGGTTCATCAACCACCAATTGACTTTCTGCCATATCAAAGATAGGAGAAGGTGATGGGGAAAGGGTTTGCTGGGGTCCTGCTTCTTCATTCATCGGTTGACTTCCTTCGTCTTGAGTATTCATTCTAAAAAAACAAAACATTTTGTTTAATTTTTCGTAATTAATTTTAAAAGATCATAAAGATCATAAACCTTCAGCTAGTAGTGTTAGCTAACAAAAAATAAATATTTTTACTCTTACCTTTATAAAGAAGATGAGCTCCTAGTTGTTGCAATGAAAGATTTAGTAGATGTTGCTTCTCCGCTAGCCGTTGTAGAACTGGATGCTTTCTGTGTGAAAACAGTGGCTCTTAAATAGGTAAAGTTGCACTGATTAAATCCTATGAATCAACATTTTTTCACGCGAATACATCCCAATGCTTTCGCGGGAACAAATAATTTATTTTCACGCGAATGGAAACCGTTGCTTTCGCGGGAATAAAAATTTTATTTTCACGCGAATACAAACCAATGCTTTCGCGGGAATAAACATTTTATTTTCACGCGAATACAAACCAATGTTTTCGCGGGAATAAATAATTTATTTTCACGCGGATACAAACCAATGCTTTCGCGGGAGTAAACATTTTATTTTCACGCGAATACAAACCAATGTTTTCGCGGGAATAAATAATTTTATTTTCACGCGAATGGAAACCATTGCTTTCGCGGGAATAAAAACTTTATTTTCACGCGAATACAAACCAATGCTTTCGCGGGAATATATCATTTATTTTCACGCGAATGGGAACCGTTGCTTTCGCGGGAATGAATTTTTTTATTTTCACGCGAATAAAACAGGGATATTTCACGCGAATAACACTATTCAGATAGAGTTTTCGCGTGAGTGTTTTTAATGGCTATAAGCTAAATGAGTAGGAGTGGCTTATACTATATAAGAACAGCTCTCTCTGCATAGAAATCATTCTCTCCAGCAATAAAACATCGACTACTACAGCTGATTTCATCAACTACTACAACTGATTTCATCAACTGCTACAACTGATTTCATCAACTACTACAGCTGATTTCTTGGTGATAAGGTAAGAATTAATAAAAGTTAAAATGTAATTATTTTACAACACTGTTTAATCATCATATACTAATACTTAACATTTTTATTTTAGTTCATTATGAGTTCAAAAAGATACACAATCAAAGACTACCTTCCAAAGATATATCATAGCTATATTAAAGAAAATGTTGAAGTACAGGAAAAGATTGGATATCGCTTGACATTACAAGCTATATTATTATGTATGACACAGCATTTGCTAACTGTAGCTTCTTTACATGGAGAACTTTCACCGATACAATACCGGCCATACACTACACATAAATACGTTGACAATTCAGTAGAAATATTTAAGCATATGACTAAAAACAATTTTCAAACAGTTGTAAAAATGTCAAAAACTGTCAGTATTAATGATTACTTAAAGAAAATTCAAAGAAAAGTGTGGAATAAAGAGCTCACTCAAAAATTGATTTCAATACAATGGACTACTGAATTATTATATCATTTTCAATCAGATATATGTAGATACATACAAACGGATGAAAATCTCTCATCATCCATTTTTTCATTTGAAATGATATTGGAACTATTTCAAGCTTACAATATTTAATATGTTCTCTTTATGTAACCCTACTTATTATACAATAAATGTATATATTCACATATTGTTTCATTTTTTAATCAATGTATTTATTCAATGTAGATGTATCTCCTCTCTCCTCTCTCTCCTCTTTTCCTCTCTCCTCTCTCTCAAGATATCATATGAGTTCGAATTATGTATAGAATTATCAAAACTTAAATGCCATACATTCAAAATCTAGCTACCATATGAGTTCAAATTAAGTAAAAAAATAATCAAAACTCAAATGCCACTTAAATGCCACTCAAATGCCACTCAAATACCCCTCAAGTAAAATACAATATAAACTCGGCGAATTCATCCAACGCCGTAACCCATTGTCTCAACTCCAAGGTCAAATCCACAAAAAAACACTTGGTAGGGAGATCTGCTCATATATTACTACTCAAATGTGGAAATGATGCTAATTAAAATTTCAATAATTTGCATGGTTTACGTTAATATACTTTAAAGCAGGCCACCTGTGGGTGATAAATTCACCAACAGACTCAGGGTTGTCTTCGTTACATATGTGTGACATTTCAGAGTTGTCCTCCCACGCTATTTATTGGAAGAGATGGAGGATTTCATTGACTTTTGGAAAACAAAAGAAGTAAAACCGTTAGTGCCAGAAGGAAAAATTAAAGAAATTCATATGATTGAAATGGAACTATTTTGTCATATATTAAATATACGTAGGCCTATATTAAATTAATAAATATGCTTTTTATTAATAAAAATTAAAAATAATATGTGCTGCGTGAGGTATTTTATTTGCAACCCATATAAACCAATGCGTTCGACATAAATTTAGTTTAAGTCCACCATAATTGCCATATGGGTGCGGGTGTTTAGTTATTAATCAATCGAAACACACATGAGCACGATAATGTGAATCAAGTTGGTTTGCCGTTATTAAATAAAATAATAAATAGTAATTCTTTTAGCACTGGAATTCATAAATTGACATGACATGTAGTAGTCTAGTTTCTAGTGTTGATAATTAAATTAACTTTTCAGTTTTCATTTGCGACAGTTGTCGCCGGAGTTGTACCCTCTTCATTTTTAATAGACGGCTGCTGTCGCGAGAATTTTCGAGAGAGTTTTCTAGTATTTCTAGTAGACCTACAATAAAGATTTTTATATCATCGTGTAGAGCAGAATCTCTTCTATTTTCTGATCTTTGTTTGAGGTAAATCTGCCAGTCTAAACGGAAACCGCGCCATGAGCACCGCACCCCCTTCCTTGTCGGGCAAGAAATAATTTTTCTTGCTGAGATAGTTTGAAATAATATTTTTTGCAGAGAACCTCCACGGATAAGATTTGTTCTGATAAATGGTTAGATTATATTTATTTAGGCATGCTGAAATTGTTTAGAAGTGGTAATGACAGGTAGTATGCTAGAAATTAATTATTTGGATGACGACGATATTGTTGACTAGTAATTTTTTATTATTTTCAATTTTTTTTTTGAAAGTGTTGATTATTATGGTTCTTTATATCAGAAGATAGCGCTTGAAATTCTCTATTCAGTGGTGTAAAAATTCAGGTGCTAGCTTGAATAGAAAAAAAAAAATTAATAATATTCTCTGAAAAAATGTCCGGGATTTTCGCAAAAACAAAGCCAACTTTGATTGACATGTTATGGCTAATGTGGTGGCCCATTAATTCTTCAAAATTACCTACATGCATCAGAATTGAATTTTCTTTCTATCTGTCGCCTCAGTTTTTTGTTTAGAGCTTTACTTTTGGTGTTTTTTCAAAGCAAAAATTCCAATTTTCAGAAATTTGAAAAAAAGTAGTGTCAATAAAAAAATATTTTTACCTCTTCACAAGTACAAAGTGAGCTTTATCTAAAAATCCACTTATAGAATAGGTATTGGTGAGTCTGATGATCTTCTTTTCAACTCTGTAACACCAACAACTCATTTTTAAAAAATTCTCAAAGTTTGATGATTTTTTTCAAAAGCACATGAGACCAGCAAATCAATCAGGCATAAAGCAGACGAAATTTAAAGAGTTTTAAACTGTTAAATTTATGGCGAACAATATATTTGTGAAAAGCTGTGTGAGGGACAGTCCTTGAATAGCTATAGCCATAATAGCCGTTACGTTAATTATTTCTGTAGTGAGTAAGGAGCTTTACCAGTGCCCCACAGCCATTTGTGGTTTGCGTGCAAAGTTATAACCATGAGTTGACAACTCCAATACACATGTACAGGCAGAAGTCATATACAAACATATATTTACAATTTATTTGTTTGCCAAACAGTACAATTCACCAAAATTTACCCCAGCAACTGAACAACCAACTACGATGTAACCAAATATACGCCCATTATTATTTAATACCTGTCAAGTACATTTTTTTGTGTTAAGTGCTGAGTCATTGTTATAAAAAGCTTCCGCTGGCTTTCAGCTGTCTGAGTTTGTCAGCTTTCTAAAAATCTGTTGCATTGTTGACAGAAGAATCACTCACTTAAAGGGCCTATGACACCGCAAATTGGGCATGTTTAAGCGTGGTTTACCTCTTTCATGTGATTATTTAATAAATAAATAATTGCGGAGTTGTCCTCTCATTGGCGGGACAACTACTATATGCGCACTGAATGCTGACTTAGACACACTTTTTTCTGAAGACGCAACAACTCAGATATACGTAGCTATAAAGGCCATTTGCGATGATTTGCCTTGTTTGCATATGAGGCCTTCCAAAAATTATTCATTGTGCAGAGATCAATTTTTATTGGAGAAAATGAGATAGAAACCAATTTCAGAATTTTTGGAGCAGTTTTGAAAAAGTCAGCATATCTTTTGATTTTCATAGCAACAATGTTGTGTCCCCACATTTACTCACGTGGGAATGTTTTACCACCAAAATTTTGTCAATTAATTATTAATTTGCAAGGAAATAATTATATTTGGGTTTCAAATTGTCAAAAGAATGATAAAAAATTTTTTTTCTTCAAATTGTTAACAATAAAATTTTCCGATAATGTAAACATCCGGTTTTGTTGAAAAACAATAATAATTAAATCAAATTACCAAGAATTTTGCTGTGAAAAAAAATAATAGGAATCCTTGATAATAATTAAGATTTTTAAAATAAATCTTGCAATTAAAAGTTCAAATATGAACAATTCAGAGTGAATTTGTTTTTTGACAAATTTCATAGCCACACTCATTGGGATTCGCTTTGTGGGAGGACAACTCTACTGCCGAAGTGCGTCTCATGCACTGATGCGCATACTGACGCAGACTCTTTAATCACATGGTAATTTTTGTAGTAATGGGATAGTGGATGCTGGTGATAGATCAGAACAGGAAGCTGATGATGGTACACCAGGGATTTATGGGCTCCAGGATGCATGATTATATGCAAAATTAGAAGGAAATAGTCATTGGGCAACAGCTGATGCCAAATGCTCTGATTAATGTATTAATTATATCTTTAGCTTGCTGAAGCTGAGAATTCACAGTTATACGTACACAGCTTGGTTTAATGCAGCATTCGAGGTGTTATTATTTCAATATGGAATGCTGTGTTGGATCATTCGTTGTGTTTGTGTTTATTACATCAGCATCTACAGCATACCATGGACCTGTCCGACATTAGAAGTTACCACTTCTGTATACCGTGTGTGATTGAACTCGAGTATTTCGGTTGTGTTTTAACACCGATATGCTTGCGTTTTGTTGTCTACGGTACGCTGACTTGCAACAGTACTCTATTCTCATGGATATGCTTTCTCAAAGAGATATTACAGTCCATCGTTTCTAAAGCTGTTAGGGTGATAAGTTGAGTGGAGGCAAGTATGTTGAAGGTAAAGGGTTTGCAGGCTGTACCTACTTTAGTTGACTATGTCACAGTTGATTGTGTTGCTATTATATGTGTTAGTAGTTTTTGGCAGTTTCCTTGCAGAGCCAATCTCAATTATACATTTCTGTATGGTTTGAGTTTATGTGACATATATGTATGCACACGTATATATAATAAAATGTCTGGAGTCCCTATATTATTTTTTTCACACTATGTTAAATAGTGAAATTATAATTTTTAGGTGCTATTATTTTACAAATGTTATTACGATAGCTGCATCATGCACCAAGGTTTCACTATTTTGTGTGCGTGCGTGTGTGATATTTTACCATCAATTCACCAAGTGGTTGCCTTAGCACATGATGCCAAAGGTTGCCTTTCCGCAATTAATTGGGAAAAGTCAATTTCAGTGAAATGGAGATTGTATTGTGAAGTGCGTTAAATTGACATTAAATGAGACCATATTCCCTTCGTTAAAACTATAAGGCAATAGCTAAAAAATGTGACATTCAAACTTTCTATCAACCTTAGCTGGATGTTGATATGGCAAGGAACATTGAACGTGTTTGTGACCAAATGAAGGGGTAGAATTGTGGACACGATGTGTAAATTTAAAATGATCACGAAAATGCTTAAAATGCAGTATCATTACAAGTTTCACGAAACTGGATTCCTAAAACAAAAGCTGTAAAACTCCATCTATACAAAGTAAATCAGCCAAAACATGCTGTCCCACCAATCACCTCCATTCACCTGACAACAGATGAAAAATTTCTTTGCTGTTATTGGAGTTATCCTCTCCTAAATTACCTTCTCTTTACTGTGGATCTCCTGGCCCTTCCTATGTATTGATTGGAACCTCACATTTGCAAAAGCACCCTTCCCTTCCAAATACCATCCCTCATTCCCTAAAGAGGAGTGAGGGAGAAACAAAAAAGAGAAGACAACTACCAAAAGCGAAGAATTGCGTAACTTAAATAACTTGACACAGTGCCTCTGAATGTAATAGCATGTGTAGAAGAAGAGGCTGCTGCTAGCCTCATACAAACTAGCACTGTTCAGTTTAGAACAGAGGAGAAAAATTTGCAATGAGGTATTGTGGATGAGAAGGTTTCACTAAATGGTAATATAGCTCTTAATCCCTTCCCTGCGGTTTAACCCCTCCAAGAAAAACCTGGATATACTGACAGTTGTAATTTGAGTGTCTAAAAAGCATTGGGACAGAAGCGTCTACACCACCCAAAAGCAATGGCGTAATAGTCACCATATTTTTTACTCAAAAAATGTGAATGAAAAGTATGTTGTTGTATTAGAAAGGCTTTATTATACTTCTATTTTCCTGTTGGCACTGATGCATACATATTTGCCATTAAATAGTACTGTGACCAACATTCTGTTGATGAACTAGGTTGGAATTTGCACGATGCACTTGGAAACGTGTTCACTTTCAGATAGTTTTCAAATACGGTTTTGTATAATTAATGTGCGGAGCTTCAATCAGTTGGTGAACTATTTCAGATTCTTCAATGTCTTGTTATAAGCTAGAAAATAAATGTATTTTTCATTGATTTAACAGCTCGAGGTCTTTTAAGCAATAGATCGGACTAATTCTATGGTTACTCCCATTTTATAGAAGCTAGAGCCATGTGTTTATCCACAATGTCTTTTGTCCCGCCAACTTATCAAGTTAGTTAGTTAGTTAGTTACATTTAAAACCACTCATGCAAGCATGATTTTCAGTGGAGTATTGCTAAAAGGTAAAAAATATAAAAGTGTAGTAAAGAATGCCATAATGCACACACAATTATACTATGTACATATTAAAATGAATATAGTAGTCATACATGAACATATCTATTTATCAAAACTATATATAAAACAAGAATAAAAATACCACTAATTAAGCACATCTAAAAGCAATGGTGTTGTTTCCAAAGTTGATACTAATACCAGGTTTGATTGTTCTACCTCTGCTGTTTACTAAGAGGCAATTGTTGATGTAATTACTCGGTTTACCAGCCAAGCTATCAGGCCTAAGTGTATCTAGCCTCTTATGTTTAAAGTCATAAAAGTTCAGCATGGGTGTTCCTGCTATCTTTTCAGCAAAATGGATGGATCGTACGATCGGCTTGGAAGCTGTTTTGCCAGCACTACTCCATGTATTCGTGCAATAGTGTATGTGACTCATTGCAAGAGCTTTTATACTGTCCATAAGTACCTCGTGGGGCAACAATAATCTGATGCGTGCCACGAGTATTAGGGCTCTGTTAACCTTCTTGCACATCTTACTTATGTGTTCTTTCCATGTCAGTTTCTTGTCCATTGTAATGCCTAGGTTGATTTAAAAGTGGCATAAACTTGCAAAATGCTAAAAAAATTCTATCATGGTTTTTGATTCAAAATACAGGGAAGTTGCCTAGCCATTTACATTTACCATTTAAACATACGTTACAATTGAACTTAATTGATTCCATGGTGTAGACCAAACATGCTTTGTAGACAACTGATCCACAACGAAGGCTTGATCTACTGAAACTGGCAAGTACCAATAGTAATTGATACATCTCTTATGCACTGCATGTACATACACCGATGGCCTACTCACCGTTGGTGTAATCCAACCTAAGCAGTTTCTTAACATTTATAAACAGTTTGCAATAGCTATTCCAGCACTGTTGACTTTATCTGGTATTATCTACATAGTAAGTTTTCCGCTTATTGGTTCGACCAATCGTAATGCAATCCATATAAATAAAGGATTGCCAACTACTAGATTAGATCATTAGCAGCTTCACTCCATATTTCTTTGTAGATATTTACCAGTTTAAAAGCTCATAATGCTGTGTTGTTATGTGTATTTTTTTGCAGATGTGCATGAATATTTGGTAGTTGTCTCCTTTATTTGCATAGTTAGAGAAGGCAACTTCTAAATTCTGATTTTAGCTTTTCACATCAACATAATATTTACGCAATGGAGCATTTGATTTAAATTTTCATAAAAAGATTCTCGGAAATCCAATATGGCCACCAAATTTCTAATCCTTTACGTATTTCGATACTGCAACATGTTTTAACATTAAATTGGATGACCAGCAACCGGTTGCACCAAATTCCATTGACATCGCAGGGCCTTCATCATTAGGAATAAACTGTCACAACTGATATCCGCATCATGTTAAGCCTACCGCTGGCAGCCATGTTTGACCTAATGAAATCATCAAAAGCGATATTCTCAATTATCATGCTGGAAGATCCACGTCTTGTGGACGTTTTGATGCCTGATTTGTTTGTGCCAACATAACTTAAACGCCTGTATCCAAGGAAAGACAACATGTAAACAAAATGTAGTGGACAAATTTGTTTGTTAGAACTTTAGCAGGCTATTTCTCCAATAAGGGTATTTCATTGTTGCCTATACCAAGCGATACTAAATTGACTATAAATTCGCTACTATTTGAGCTAGATACTTCAAATGAATTGCAAAATGATCAGAAAAGTTTGCTATTTGCTAATATGGTGCTAACTCAAACGGGGTACGGACCATTCGAAACTGACGTTTCGAAAATGGACACTTCGAAACTCTTTGGGGATGGGGGTGTGGGATTTGGGGTTGGGGGGTTCAGGTTTAAGAGTTTCGAACAGTTCGTTTTCGAAACGTCAGTTTCGAATCATGGCGGAATCAACTCAAACAGTGATTTTCCCACCACGTGTCCCCCTTTGTGATGCCTGGGCACAGATTTGCAGCTCACCTTAAATAAACTGTAATGAAGTAGTGCAATTAATTTTTACTACATGTATATATATATGTGTGTGTGTGTCACCCTTTCATATCTGAGAAAAATATGGCACGTATAACTTTATGCTATCTTTGACACATTCAGAAACCTTTATTTTTCAACAACAATCGTATTTCTATAGTTTGCACTCTGTGTGGGCCTGACTTGGATAAAATATAACTTTGACAATGTCTCAGCGGCACAAGACCAACATTTACCAATGACATTTGATTTTGAAATAGTAGATACATGGCAGTGTAGTTTGTTAATATAATGAATTACTAATGCAGAAGATCATATTCACGAAGAATGCTAATTTTACATTACCTATGTGTATAAAGGGATAGTTGCTTCATGTTGGTGCATCCAACTTATGCTGTCTCTTTAGACAATGTAATGCAATTTGGTAATAATTTATGAGCCGTGCATGTGCACAACCATCAATGTATATTTGACAAGAAAAAAATCATAATTCATATAGAAGTTAACTTATGCAAACTTTAAATTTCTGACCAATTATGTAACGTAACATTGAAATCCCACTCCGGTAGCTTCAATATGGCGTTTCAACCTTCAGAGTTGCCATTTTTGACATAACACTCGTTGTTCAACAAAAAAAATTGAAGATTGATCAATTATCGATTACATAGGGACAAAGAATTACGAAGTGCATCCTTTATGTTGTGCAGCGTCCCAAGGACTCAGATTTAGAGCCTCTCAGGCTTCATCTCCATCTGCTCCATCTACGTCAGCACTACAAGTTGAGAATATGCAGTAGAACACTTTGTGTAGGTAAGCAGTTGGTTGAGCACCATTCCTCGGGTGCATGGTGCGTACACAAAACATATTGCATTATTTTGAATGGAAACAACTAATAAAAAGCTAGACAAACAAAAATATCTTTGACTTTTATTGGGATCACTTGAAAACCTACGCACCTACACGGCACACCAGCGAATGCATTTAATGTATTTTTGCATTGCTCTTATGTCACCAACACAACAAACCAACATAACACAAAAATCAGGCAGATGTACTGTAGGCAACACGTCCTGCAGATTAGAACTTTTTGATGATTAACATTTTCTGATGGCCAAAATTTTCTCATGAAATTTTCTGATGACTAAACTTTTCTGATGAAATTTTCTGATGACTAAACTTTTCTGATGAAATTTTCTGATGACTAAACTTTTCTGATGAAATTTTCTGATGACTAAACTTCTCTGATGAAATTTTAGACTAGAATTTTCTGGTGACTAGAATTTTCGGGTGACTGGCATTTCTGATGACATGTAAACGTATCATCTCCAGTGTCTGTCATTTACAGTGAAAGCAATGGGGTCCCGGCAGATTTTTCTGCGGAGCTATTATCAAAAGAACCGGAAGCATGCTTTCCATCGATAGCACTGTTAAAACGAAAGTCGCTTCATTTTATCCGATACTGAAGGAAATTTTTTTCTATTCACGGCAGCTGATGGGTTTGGAGGTGTATAGAACTGACGATGCGCCGCTAACATAAGTCATCTTATAATTTATTATTATTATAAAATTAAAATAATAAGATATATCAATAATGAATAATATTAATTAAGTAACAACAACCGCAACAGTTGAAATTAAAAGATAATAAAATTATAACTATATGCCATTAATTATTATTATTGTTATTATTATAATAATTATTATAATTGTTCTTGTTGTTCGTAGTTCGTTGTTCCAACCGTTATTATTACGATACTAATAATAATTATTATAACCTGTCAATCAGCTCCTTCTTGCGTTCAGTTGTCCGTACATTTTTGTTTTTTTTTTAGCAATTCCTTCAAACAAGATAGGGTGAGGCTTTCATAATCACACTTGATGATGATTCCAACTAATGCAATGGCGGCCAATGATTTGAAATTAAGACAGTCCTATAGAAAGTGAACACGGCCACGGAATGTTTTTGGCCCGTGCTCGACAGATCACCAAAATATTCTGCCAGGACCTGGCTCATAACAACGGCGTTAATTAATGTTGGCAAGCTCAATGAGCCGCGAAATACAAAGCTATAGCTCTACACACGAGCATAATATTTAATTAATTTTTAACAAGTGAATGAAACAGAATATTAAAAAAAAAAATAGTTCAAAGGCTATATTGATTCCTTGAGCTTCCTAAACTGCATAAATTTTGTTATATCAATGGCTTAAACTGTCTAAAATCTAAATAATAGTCAAGCAAGTCGTGATTTCTAATGATAAGTTATACGATCGACCATGCTATTTCCGGTTGCATCGCTAAAGTGAAACTACTCTGCCGGGACCCCATTGAAGATTACATTGCAATATAAAATGAGAATGTATGAACAGTAAATAATCTTGGTATAATGCCAAAGATATAAATGGTCATAAAAGTAACCAAATATTGGTTGGGGGATGGGGTCACAAGCCTAAGTCTTGGTAATGAATGAGACAGTAATGGTAAAGGATCTTTTTTGCCATTATTGTTACAAATGTTATTGTTATATAATATTATGGATGAGTTTTGGGAGTTATTTTCCTTTTGCGTGCATTGGTGGGTTTCCCAGCGAAGATAAACCATGAAAAGCGAAATGTGAGGCCTTAGGATTTAAGGTTTACCTAAGATAACCAATTTATTATACACCACTGCGACTGTCTTTCTAAAGAGACACATGTACAATAAAACTGATGTCCGCTACAGGTTCTGTTCACTGTATCGAGATGGACAGTAGTTGGAGATGTTTAATGGTCAACCAGATAGATTATGTGTGAAGAAACTGCTGCTGAGCATCCTGGGAAATACTTGTCTCTTTAAAAAAATGCTGAATGAATTAAATCAATGATGATGACAATTTTCTCTATGCAACCTCTACACAAGGAGCTCCCTCCTCAGTAGCAGCAAAACTCCCAACATACAGTTATCTGCGAAATCTGCAGTTCAACTGAAAGGTGCAGGACATAATTAAAAGAAAAAACTAATCACAAACCTTGATAGGTCATGTTGAAAATTTTGCATTTAGTTACATTTACCATACACTGACAGACATTTAATAATAACCGGCTAATGTTTAGTGAATTCGGTATTCGTTTTCAATTTGCCGGTGTTAATTTTGGTAAGCTTTATTATTCATCAATGTAAAACTGGCAAATCTGTCTTTCATGTAACTGTGCTTTAATAATATTGCCATTGACTGCATTTGTAAACCGTGTCATGACCTGGTATACACAAACTTGTTACGTATAGTCAAAGAGGGTAGGGGAAGAGGCAAAAGCGCCTTATAATGTATAGGCGCCGTTTCAATCGGGCCATTAGAATTATCTCTCCTGATCGTGGGCTACCTAACTTTTTGACTTCATTGTAAGTTATATAAAACTGTTGCTTTTCAAACATCGTTTATGGCATGTAATATGAAGTCAAGTTTGTTGAAAGTTTGTACGAAATTGAGAGAATATGTATTGTTTTCATGCATTGAAGGAACTTTTCATAATCATAAAAAGTAAGCATTTTTTCATCATACAATGGAACCATATTTTGTTATACAAAAAAAGAGGAGGCAATTTCAAATTACCATCAAAAATTTTGTTAGCTAGTAAGAATGCGATCACTAAACAGTTAAGTACATCCAATAAATAGAGGCTGGTATCGCATGTCGTAGAATTATCTCCTCTCCTTTAGGTATATTATATTAAAATAAAATTGAATGAAAAAGATGGATTGTTGTTTCAGATTAAGAAATTAGCAAATTTCAGCGTTTGTATTATCTATGAAATGTGAAAATAATATGAGAAATATCTATTTTATGCATAAGTATATTTTGTTCATGCAAAGTAATGTCAAGTGCCCAATTAGGCAAAAAAATTGCACCTAAGTGTTTACAATATTCCACAAATCATTGATGGATTATCATAATCTAATGGCAATTTTGGTATCCACTATGTGATTGCAGCCGTGCGTGTGATTTTGATATCTCCTCCCACTTTGTGGTAACTCTTCTTTGCCGCAAATAAATGACAACGAAAATATAGGCGGGGCTTAGCGATTGTAACTACCATTATTTGTATAACAGAGCTGTCGTTCAGTTCACTGATGTCATAAAAGAGGCTCTGAATATAACAGCCATTAATCCTATAAAATAATGCAATTGCACAAAATATGTTACTAATTTTGAAATTAGCAAACATTTTTACCCTAAGAAATGAAATTTCAGCACTTTTACTGCAAAAGAAAGTATATTAAACAGCTTCTAAAAACATGTATTTTTCATATAACTTTATAATGCAATGTCAATTAGGTAGCCCAAAAAGGTAGGACGCAACTTCTCATCGACAGGAGAATATCGCCAGCTTTTGCCTCTTCCCCTACCCTCTTTGGTATAGTATATATGAGCCCACTCAAAGAGGTTAGGGAAGAGGCTGCGGCTAATGATAACTTCCGTGTCGATTTCTCCGCCCAAAATTGCAAATGTGTATATATATGTTTAGATTGATATGATAACTCCCACTGCCCAATGCGCATGTCACTGTACTTGCCCCGGCATAGAGCTGTCATCTTCCAACACTCCATTTGAATATAACTCTACTTTGGGCGGAAAATTTCGCTCCGATACATTATCATTAGCAGAAGTCTCTTCCCTAAGCTCTTTGGCCCACTGCAATTCGCCACAAACTACAGGAAACTCACATCAAAACCCAAACCCCAAGCCAATAATTTTGGCTATAGTTTGTAGTCCAAAAGTTTTTGTCAGCAATTGGTTTCACAAAAGTTGTTCATTTACTGTCGCATGTAATGCAAGTTGACGAATTACAATATTGCTGGTTGGTGAAATAACAATAACTATAAGGTATATGGTATGTTAAAGCAGAGATGATAGCAGTTGGGTGAACATTTTTGACATGACACACCACTTAAAACAACACCTCTATATAACTACGCTGTCATTGGCCAACCCAGAGCCGTATCATTCAGCTGACAGGAGTGGAGAATAGACTGAGTTATCACATTAAGCCACACAGTATACAATCATGACCAGATAAAATAGCGATATTGTACGACAACTAAAACTTATATGGTTTCACCTTAGATTGTGAACTATTACATGAAAATTCCCCAAGAGTTTGAATAATTGTCTATATTTAATAAGACATCTCCATCAGCATTGAAGCAGTGTTTGCAAAGCCTTATGACTCATAATTGGCACAAATCCCTTACCTGGGGAGTTCCATCCACTCCTGATGTGTCGTGCATCAAACAGTATATATAAGTAAGAGTCTTGGGGATGCCTGATATATATACTTCTGCCAAAAAATGGAGCAATTGACATTTATACCGACAAAGAGAGGGGGACGAAATGCAGTCTTTAACGGCTTCATCTACAACAAAAAACGAGAAAATGCGATACATGTTTTTTGGTCATGCACACGCAGGGACTCTGCAGGTTGCAAAGGAACATTACAGACTCTGATTACTATGGATGGTCCACAGGTAGGTAACACAACATTTACTAAGTACTTACAACATACTGCCATATTACCATCACTCTAGTTTAAATTGATAATTGACTGCAGCGCATTGGGAACATACAAATGTAAAGGCTAGAAAATTATTTTAATCATCAATATGCTAATTTCACCTTTTTTTACCTGCACAGTGACGCTGTATTGCCTGCACAGCGACGCTGTTTTACCTGCACAGTGACGCTGTATTGCCATGTAATCAATTAACCAATCATCGCATGTGATAACGAAATCATTATTATAAAAGGTTTTCTGCAAAATTTCTCCTACTCATGCTAAAACTGAATTTTGCTAACTTGGGGTTGTCTGCACATTATTAGTGTTTCTGAGGGAATAACTCCCAAAATTGTTGTTGCTCACCCCATCACTTTGTTACAAATGCATTATACTCATAGTCATAGAGGTAGTTTAGAGGTGTTTATACTGCCTTTATGATTATACTAGGCTTAGGTTATGGCGCAATAGAGGCAGGCATAAACTAAACATATGGTGTTTTAGGTAACCAATGAGCACAATCATGTAGCGGATGAGAGGTGCATCGATGTTGGAGTAGCCAATGCCAGAATCAGAGAGAAAGCATCGCAAAGTCAAGATAAGCCAAGTGCAATCAGACTAGATGTTCTCAATATGATGCCGGAAACGAGTCAAACTGTAAGTGTATATAAATACAAGGTCACACGATTGTCAGCGTTATGTTATACTAGCAGCTCAGGTTACATACTGAGAAATAAAATTTAAAAAATCTTTGTCATTGGAGGACAATTCCTATTCACGACAAGTTTCATATGCATTACGTTCCCATCAGATGACAACAAGTGATGTTGGTCATAGAAGTTGCTTGCCGTTTCCTCTCAATGCACAAACAACGCAGGGGAGGAAATCTTACAGCAATGCCTGTATCTTTTATCTTTTATTCATAGGAACTTGGTTCAACTGAGGCAGTACGCAAAATGGTACAGAGAGCAAGGAAGGAGCAACTGCCTATCGACCAACCATTGCATGAGATTGTCATAGAAGGAGAGTGGGCCGTGACAAACAGCGAAAACCCTGAGCCGTTTTTAATTGGTGACAATCGTGACAATAACGGAAGAGTGATTGTGTTTGCCTCACCAGCAGCAGCAGAAGCCAGGAGTGGTTTATGGATGGCAACTTCTCTATAGCACCGCCTCAGTTCCTGCAACTGTACATAATCAGAGTGGGACTAGGAGGAACATTCATAACGGCATGCTACGCTCTCATGTCTCGAAAAACTGAAAGAGCATATCGAGATCTCTTTGATATCATAAACCGACGGTGTGCACAAAACGGGCTGCCTCCTCCTGCACCACAAGCAATGCATTGTGATTTTGAGATTGCGGCACACAATGCCGCAAGGCATACATATCCAACGGCCAGCATAAGAGCATGCTTCTACCACCTCACTCAGGTAAGTGCAGTGTATAATTAGCGTCTACCAGACATCTACCAGATATTAAACATTACTTCCATAGTTTTTGAAGCCAGAAATTTTATGATTTGTTGATATAGTCAACCTGGCGTAAAATCCAAGATCTGGGGTTGGCGGAGAGGTATAGAGATGACGCTGAGTTCATGCTCTTTTGCGGCATGGTTGATGCTCTGGCTTTTTTGCCCGAAGCTGATGTAGAGGAAGGACTACGCATCCTGCGAAATAATGCACCTAACGGTAAACAAGTCTAACCTTGATTGCCTTCTGTAATGAGCAATCATTTCTGCAGCCTCAATATCAAATGGCATTAAGATTAAATATTTGCGATTAGTGGTACTTTTAATTGTGCTTGTTAATTTCCATATTTCGTCAATTAGTGTGGGCCAATATTTAATGTCTGTAACATTTGCTAGCCCACTGAATACTAATACATACTTGTTCCATAGATGATCTCCTCGATTACTTCGATACAACCTACATCACCGGACCAAGAGAAGCTGTGGTTCAGCCAAATGGCCAAGTAGCTGTGAGGGTATTGCGTGGACCAACTTTCCCTATAAACACATGGAACGTCCATAACACAATGAGGGAAGGACGTCAGCGCACAAACAACAACTGCGAGTCGTGGAACCAAAGGTATATAATACGGAATGCCCTCACACATATTGCATGTAGTAAAGTAGTAAAATTCCTTTGCAATTCACAAATTTGTATTTCATTGTTATAGGGTCAAGCATCTGGTTGGTCACTCCCACCCATCCTTGTGGAAGCTAATAACAACACTGAAGAAGGAGGATGTGCATTGCAGAACACTCATACAACAAGCTGCACAAGGAGATCCATTGCATAGAAGAGTACGAGTGCCAACTAGGCAGCTGGGCCGACGACTAAAAAATCTGTGCAACAATTATGACAGAAACGAAAAAGAGGCATTCCTGAGAGCAGTGGGACACAACATAAGATTTGGGAGGGATATTCAGCAGTAAAAGTGAGTTGTTACTAAAATTGTTTGTATATAGATGTATATAACATGTAGTATACAGTACATATAACATGTAGTATACAGTATATATAACATGTAGTATACAGTATATATAACATATAGTATACAGTACATATAAAATGTAGTATACAGTACATATAGCATGTAGTATACAGTATATATAACATGTAGTATACAGTATATATAACACACAGTATATATAACATGTAGTATACGGTATATATAACATGTAGTATACGGTATATATAACATGTAGTATACAGTATATATAACATGTAGTATACAGTATATATAACATGTAGTATACAGTATATATAACACACAGTATATATAACATGTAGTATACGGTATATATAACATGTAGTATACAGTATATATAACACACAGTATATATAACACACAGTATATATAACATGTAGTATACAGTATATATAACACACAGTATATATAACATGTAGTATACGGTATATATAACATGTAGTATACGGTATATATAACATGTAGTATACAGTATATATAACATGTAGTATACAGTATATATAACATGTAGTATACAGTATATATAACACACAGTATATATAACATGTAGTATACGGTATATATAACATGTAGTATACAGTATATATAACACACAGTATATATAACACACAGTATATATAACATGTAGTATACAGTATATATAACATGTAGTATACAGTATATATAACATGTAGTATACAGTATATATAACATGTAATATACAGTATATATAACATGTAGTATACAGTATATATAACATGTAGTATACAGTATATATAACATGTAGTATACAGTACATATAACATGGTAATAGGCAGTACTTATATGTTTGTAAATGATAACTGCATTATCTATTTTAGCTAAGTATACATGTATCATGGGTGACAGATGAGTGGCAAAGACAGAGCCGAACTTTCTAATATTACGAATTTATGTTGTTTTGAATCCTGTCATATATACTGTTGTTTGACTGTTGTTAGACTTTCAATATCATTCTGTTCATATCATATATAGCACTGTCTTATAATATAGTTTGCAATCTAATTTGATTTATAGTTGTTTTTACAATCATAACCAAATGATGCTACAAACAATCATAACCAAATATACACCTACGTACCAACAAAATGCCTGTTGTTTGTTACTTACACATATGTACTGCACACAGAGATATATATTTCCCAGCACAACTTCGCAAAAATTTAATATCACCATCCTGACAAATAAACATGATTAGTTTCAACAAGGTTTATACAGTGAGATTCGATAAAGAAACCAGAAGGAAAACCTGGTGGGCAATCAAAAACATGACAGAAGAAAAAGCCTGGTGGGCAATCAAAACATGACAGAAGAAAAAGCCTGGTGGGCAATCAAAATCATGACAGAAGTAAAAGCCTGGTGGGCAATCAAAAACATGACAGAAGAAAAAGCCTGGTGGGCAATCAAAAACATGACAGCTATTAGATGGTTGTCGGATTTATTTAAAAAAGAATGGTGGAAAAATATATTTTATTTCTTCAATAAAATAATAAGGAAAAGTATATACCTGCATACATATACCCCCATTTCACGTAGCAGTCAACTTGCATGCTATTGTTGATGATTAATGTAAGTTACACAGCAAGACAGATTAGAATATATTTTCAAAAATCAGGTTAAAGAAGAGACGTGTCCTAGAGCTGACATTCAGGTTTAGGGGTTTCAAACAGTCCATTTTCGAAAAGACAGTTTCGAATCATGGCGGAATCCTTGCAGTTGCAGGACTTGCAGTGAAGAAGAAGTATAATAACAATAACAATTAATAACAATAAATAATAATAACAAACAATAAAATAATAATAAATCAATAATAATAATAATATAATAATAATAATATATTAATTTAATAAGTCGTTGTGGGATAATTACGAAATTGATTTAGAGTAGCAATACTTTCATTTGACTTAACAGAGCTATGGCAGGTAGGAGGATAGAGCATATCGTCTACATTTTAAAAAAAAATCTCATATGTTATGTTTGACATAAATTAATATAAAAAAATTAACTTCCTGTAGAATCACCATTTACTACAAAAACCCTTAGCACGGAAGCACATGCCGCGTGTAGGTCACCACCTAATCGGACGATTTCATATGTAACAAAGCGCCAATTATTTTATTTTAGATAATCATCCTGGACCTTTTTCGGTCGCTGCCGTTTTCGAAACGGGCGTTTTCGAAAGGTTCGTTTTCGAATAGTCAGTTTCGAACCGTGGCGGAGCCATATATATATATATATATATATATATATATATATATATATATATATATATATATATATATATATATATATATATATATATATATATATATATATATATATATATATATATATATATATATATATATATATATATATATATATATATATGTATATATACATATATATATATGTATATATACATATATATATGTATACATATATATATATATATGTATATATATATATATATATATATATATATATATATATATATATATATATATATATATATATATATATATATATATATATATATATATATATATATATATATATATATATATATATATATATATATATATATATATATATATATATATATATATATATATATATATATGTATATATATATATATATATATTGTACAGGAATTTACTGTCTGGGTGGTAGCCACCTAAACACCTCCCGAACGCTTTGCCAACCCTAGCTAATGCAGTGCACAATAACTGTGTAATTATTGTTACCAGGCTACTACTGACTTTGGTCATGCAAAAGAACAACCGAATCTGGTGTAGATCAAGTGCTGGCAGTTGCAATAATTATTCAATAATTATTGGCTGCGTTTGAACCTCTCTAGGTTCGACAATAACCAGCGCCGTGATTGTTGTCTAGTTTAAAGTTTGTGTCGAACTTTGTTGCACACAATAATTCCGCAGGAACTGCTGTTTAGTTTATAGTTTGTTGCGAACTTTGGGCTACCGACAATAATGGTGCTGTAATTACCGACAATAATTACGATGCGTTATTATTGTATAAGTTTGTTTCGAACTCCACAGTTCGGATTGCAATGTGTGTCGAACTACTAGGGCACCAGGTGCTTTGCGTCGTACACCTCGGGTCGAGGGAATACCCAGTAAGAGAGTGAACAATCTTACTTTCCGCCAAGCCTCGTGCTTACTAATAGTCGACCAGCGCTTGTAGTTATGATGCTCCTAGCTATGCTCAGTGCTTGCTTCTTGAGAGAGAGAATCATCTGAGAGTCAGGCTAACTCTGATATTTATTTCATGAACACTCACATATAAACAAAGTAGGTGGGTGTGATTAGCACAAGGCACACCCTTAGATAAAAATATTGGCAAACCACGCCTTGCCTTCCATGAAGCACCAAAATGCGAGTAATAATAAATTCGTGGAAAAAGTTAGTAAAAATATAATAGAATAATTATTTAAGTATAACTTGAGTAAGGGCAATAGAACTATACAGATTGGCAAGCATAGAACGCACAGTAGGAATAAAGGTAATAGAATGTAAATGTTCGTAATGGCTGCGTAACTAGGTAAACAATATGGCGTCTCTTTACCGAAGAGTGCCAGCGTCCCTTACACACTCCCCGCCATTGGAAGCCGTAGGCCCAATAAAATAAACTAGGGCGCTGGAGTAAGATGTAATGTACAGAGTCCATTATGTTTCTACAGGAGGTTGCGTTCCTTCTGGATGTTGTCCTTTAGCTCCTCGATCCGCTGTAGGCATCTGAAGGCGTCGTGGGTAAGGCGGTATAGCTCCCCTTCGTACCTCTTGATACGTCGGTATCGGTCCTCCCGACGTTCCTCATTTATGCGTTCTCTCTGCCTCCTATCTTCTTTATTTTCAGTGATGAAGGCGGGTGCAGTTGTTCGCTTATACTCTTTGGCCTCCCACCTCATCTCGGAGTCGTGGGCGCAACCTAGGCTGAGTACCTTTCCACCTAGCTCGCCTACTAACGCATTCGCTTTTGGCTTACTAGGGCCTGACTGCACATTGAGCTGGTTGCGCAACCCTAAGGGATTTACTGCATATGCGAACCAACCGGCCGGTGACCCAGTCGATAGCAATCACCTTGATCTGTTAGAGCGGGTTAGGCCCCCAGAGGTAACCGACGGTCTGATCCATACCCCACTTTGCTATGGGAATATGTGCTATGGGAATATGAACTTTGACCGTTTTCACCAACCTTGCCTGTTCACCAGCGTTCCAGGATATGGACAACTCTGCCATTCCACGCTGGCTAGGTGTGGACTGTCATCCACGTACCACTCGCTGTAGCATTTTCCGATCTACAGTCGAGCCGACTAGACGGTACCACAGTAGGCATTTTCGGATCAAGAACGTCCATGCCTGGAAAAAAGTGGTACGGGAAAGCGCTTCCGAATGCACTTTTGACGTTCGTTCTTGGCATAATTTATGTGAGTGGAACGTTCAAAAACGCAAATTTCTATATCAGGAGTTGTGTTCTTTTGTTGTCAACATGTCGCAAAAAATCCGGAAACTAATGAAAAGATGGCCGCCCCCAGAGGACGTCAAGTTTTAATTGTTCATGCATTACAAGAACTTTCAAGCAGGTTGGTTGTTATTAGCACTTATGGTTTCAAATGGTTTATGCTGAAAATTTTCAGTCAAATATGATGTTCACAGCACTTATTATTTAATATCTTGCATTAGTATTAACCATAATTAATATTATTATAATAATAATATTATTTATTAATTTATTTATTATTATTATTATTTTATATTATAATATTATTTTATATTATAATATTATTTTATATCATCATCATCGATTATTTTATGATTATTATCAATCATGATATATATATATATATTGTACAGGATTTTAGTAGTTGCGGTATCTCGCACACCTATACAACTCCCCACAATCACAAGTGCAATGGTAGTGGCTGTTCGGCCCTTTCTGTAATCAGTCGGTGCAACAAAGGTCGACTTGTCTGTGCCGAAATATCGGGTGAGTAGGAATGCTTGGCACTGTACACCGACAAGCGGGAATACACAGCAAGGATCGAGTTGATCGATTGCTTTCTACCAAGGTTCCTTACTGCACTGATAGTCGGTAGTGCAAGCTGTAGTCTGTATCCTGTGCTTATTGTTTGTGCTACTGACTAAGTCTGTGTAGTAATAAGCAAGCATTTGAGGCTCACAGTTGCTCTGACTTTATTATTGATGACAGCCATATTTATATGCATGATTATATAATAAAAAGTAATATACAATGGATGCCACACCTCACACAAATAATTGGTCAGAGTGGGCCAATAGAACAATATGGGTGGTATTAACATATTCGCATGAGTGCTCGCACATGGTAATTATATAAGTTTACATGTGTACTGAAAAATAATAATGAATGCATAGAATTACTTATGTTCGAGTGTCAACATAGAACTGCTTAGATTGGCAAGAGTGTATGTAGTGGCGATTGTTCGTATGGCGTCCCTAACACACTTCCCCCCATTGGCAACATTACGCCAATAATAAAAACTGGGGGGACATAGAACAACGTTACGGTAATTAGTCTCTTACAGTGTACTCTTTTCCTTTTTTATCTTCTCCTTGAGTTCCTCGACTCGGTGTAGTCGTCGATACGCTTCCTTAGTAATTTGGTACATTTCTTCTTCATACCTTTTAATGCGTTGTCGTTTCTCCTCTCTTCTCTCTTCCTCTCTCCTGGGGGATCTCTGTTGTACTATTGAGTGCCTGTCAGCCTTTTGGCATGGGGTGCTTTCTCTGGTTGCGTTACTTGCTTTTGGCAGTTCTAGCTTCATAATCTTAGAAGGTGGCTCGTCGGTACGTGGTCCCAGTCTGTGTTTGATGTTGCTGTTCGGTACACTATCTTTTGTGGGAATGGGTGTGCCGAATGCTACTGGCTTTCTCCATCGTACGTATTTGCAAAAGTCATCGTAAGATGCTGCGTCGACTTCATAGAGAGGTCGGGAGTCTCCACCGTGGGCAAGGTCACCATCTTGTTGTCGGATGTGCCTTAATATGCTGTCCCGTGAGCTGCTTTTCTTGCTGCAGTGACAGAAGTAGAACACATAATGCTGTCGAGTGTGGTAGATTATTCTTTTCCTAGGCAATCGTAGTCGACAGACTGTACATTCCCACTCGTCGGTGGTGGCGATCTGTTTGGCGGCTCGTTTGATAGCCTCTCTTGTGGCGTCGGTGATCCACACCTCTGTTGGCTTGGCTGTCGGTGGTGGGGGTATCGCCACCTTCTCCTCTCTCTCCCTACATCTGGCTGCTCCCTGCTCTGGTATTACCACTCTTCTTACTCTAGTTGGAGATACGGCATTCATCATCTCCTTCTGAGGCACCCGACTTCTGCTCTGTCTCTCTTCCCTTGCCACTATTCTTGCTGCTACGTCGGCATCCTCTTCAATCGATAGGTAGCCGTCGTTGTTCTCAGCCATTTTCTTTTTAAATAAATTGATTGCAGCAATTATCTTCTGGAGATCGTTGTCTATCTGTGGTGCTGTTGCTGGCGAGAATGATTCTTTTTTCCCGCAGCGTTCGTTGTTATCAACTCTGTCATTGGTTAATTTCTCCTCCCCTTCTTTTGTTTCTGGATCCCACGTGGTATGACGTAGGGGCTGGGGGGCGTCGCTATGGTTGTGTCTATGTGGTGGACGTAACTCTATGCTTCTCTGTTGGGGAGTTGTCTGTCCTTTACTCTTTTCGTCTTTTATTTGGGTTTGCACCCCTGTTTTGGTACCCCCACCGACAATGAATGGTTGTTTTGTCGATCTATTTATTCCTAGCCGATTTTTGGTGTCCTGGCTATCTGTCCATGGTTTAGGGGTAGTTTTTTCTGCTCTTTCACCTGGTGGTGGTTTAGAGTTACTTTCTTTCCCTCTAGCATGGTAACAGTGGTAGTCAGTGAATTTCACTGGCTGCCTTCTGTTTCTTTGTGGTCTCTCTGGAGTGGTGTTGGCTTGACTAGGTAGTGCCGGCCAGCTTTCATCATCTAGCTGACTGGTTCCCTCTGCTACCTGTCCTGGGGCTACCTCGCTTTCTCTGGGGGTTACTGGCCTCGTGACCTCTGTTCTTTCTTCTGTTCTTTCTTCTACTATTTCTGCTGGTGTTGGGTCAAGTTCTGGTGGTATTGCTGCTGGTAACTCAGCCTCTTGGTGTGTTGTGCCCAGTGGGTTGGGGGCTTCTGCCGCTGCCGGGGGTCCCGGCCTAGGGGGCGTCGGCTCCCTGGGGAGTTGTCTCTCCTCTCTCTGAGTTGGTTGCCTTTGTCTGTAGGCGCCACGCATGTTAGGTCGCACCGCCTGTTCCCTGCTGGTGGGTGCTCGGCCGACAGGCCCTTCACATGTCCTGTACAACTTCAGCCGTCGCCCATTCTGTACAAAACCTTGGCCGTCCTTTTCCAATCGATAGGTATGGTTAAGGTAGGCGTGCGTAATTGTGTATGGTCCTACGTAGCTAGGCTGTAATTTAGGGTTGCTACCCTTTGTTCTGCGACGGTTCTCTATCACCACCAGGTCTCCTTCTTCGAACCGGGGTGGCTCTCCTGTCTCCTCTTGTCGGATCTGGTGCTGCTGTTGCCGGACATAGTCATGTGCCACTTGTAGGTTCTCCTGGACGCGTTGGGTATGCTCTGTCAGCCCATGACTGTCCAACGTGGGAGGGGAACCGGTCAGCTGGTCTGGGAGTCGAACCTCTCTACCAAGCATCATCATGTTTGGTGTTTCTTTCGTTGTTGAGTTGGGGGTGCCTCTGCATGCACGCATGATCTGTGGAAGCAACTGGTCCCATTCGTCCTGTCCTTTTGTTAAAATGAGGGTTCTGAGGGCGTCCCCAAGCGTCCGGTTTTGGCGCTCGACCATGCCGTTTCCTTGCGGGTGGTAAGGTGTGGTCCTGGTCTTTTGTATCCCCCAGAGTGTACACAACTCTGCTAGTATGACCGATTCGAATTGTGCGCCCTGGTCTGTGTGCACCTGTTCGGGCAGTCCCCAGTAACTGAAGACGCGCTCGTCTAGTGTGCTGGCCACTGTGGGTGCTGTGGCGTCTGGTATGGCAATTGCATCTTGCCACCTGGTGAAATGGTCTGTTAGCACCATTATCCATCTGTTTCCTCTCTTCGTGAGGGGAAGGGGGCCCACTAGGTCCACCGCCAGTTTCTGGAAGGGTCTCCCAGCGTAGAGCCTCTGGCCTTCTGGTGGGGTGGGTCTCTTGCTCTTCTTAGCAACCTGACATATCTCGCAGCTATTTACCAGCCTGCGGGTCAGAGCGGACATGCCGGGCCAGTACCAGTCCAGCATCAAGCGTGCTCGGGTCCGGTGTATGCCGGCATGAGCCAGTTGGTGTGTGTCCCACACGGTCCTCTGTCTCCAGGATGGAGGACAGACTGCACAGAACTTCGTCCTGCCTTGTTGGTCGAACCTCATGACCAATACCTTGTCGGCGCGGATGCTCAGGGCCTCCTTCCTGTCGTACAGGATTCTGAGTTCAGAACTGCCTTCTTCTAGCTCTCGCCGGGTCAAGGTCCCTGGTGTCTGTATCTCTGCATACAGTCTGGCCACGGGATGGTTCCCGTCTTTCTGTGCTTGAGCCAACTCCTTCCCGCCAGTAGTGGGGTTGGTAACCATGAGGTTGACTTGTCCGGTTGGTGTATCTCGTTGTAACTCTGTGTGAGTAGGGCCACCATCTCTTTGCTCGACTGCGTTGCATTGTTTGCAGTCGAGGCACTGCTCCTTCCGGCTGAGTCCATCGGCGTTCCCGTGACGGGATCCAGCTCGGTGCTCTAGCTTGTATTTAAACTCCGCCAGGATTTCTAGCCACCTGGCTATTTGGTTCGATGGCTCCTTGCGTCTACACAGCCAACGGAGGGATGCGTGATCCGTTCTGAGTTTGAACTCCTGTCCGTATAAATACGGACGGAAATGTTTGACAGCCTTTACCACTGCCAGGAGTTCTCTGCGGGTCACACAGTAATTGCGTTCGGCTGGTGACAGCGTCTTGCTGTAATAGGCAATTACCCTTTCCTTTCCGTCTTGCTCCTGTGATAACACGGCCCCTAGTCCCACGGCGCTAGCGTCCGTGTCTAGAATGTACTGGAGTGTGGGGTCGGGGTACCCTAGCACTGGTGCTTGGCTGAGGCCGACCTTTAACCGGTCGAATGCCCGCTGCTCCTCTTCCCCCCATGTCCAGGGGATACCTCCTCCGGTGAGCACCGTCAAGGGTTTTGCCGTAGTGGCGTAGTCCGGCAGGTATTGTCGGTAGTATCCGGCGGTTCCCAGAAATGCTTGTAAAGCACGGACGTCCTTGGGTTCCTGCCATCTCTCTACCGCCGCAACCTTGTCTGGATCTGTGGCTACTCCTTCTGCACTGACTACGTGGCCTAGGTATCTGACTCGTTGGCTCAGAATCTCGCATTTCGAGGGCTTTACCTTGAGGTCCGCTCGTTGAAGGCGGGAGAGTACCTCTCCTAGCCGCTCTAGGTGTGTGGAGAAATCTGGGGCTATGATGATCACGTCATCGAGATACAGGAGTAGGGTTTTCCAATGCAGTCCCTTCAGAACCCTTTCCATCAACCGTTGGAACGTTGCAGGGGCCGAAGTGAGGCCAAACGGTAGCACTTTCCACTTCCAGAGGCCACTTCGGGTGATGAAGGCCGATTTGTGCTGTGCGTCTTGGTCTAGTGGGACTTGCCAATAGCCGCTGGTGAGGTCAAGGGTGGAGAAGTATTTACTTCCGGCTAGTGCGTCTAAGGAGTCGTCTATTCGGGGGATCGGGTAGGCGTCCTGCCTAGTGACGTCATTTAATCTCCTATAGTCCACGCAGAACCTCCAAGAATCGTCCTTCTTCCGGACAAGCACGACGGGCGAGCTCCATGCTCCGTCTGCTGGCTCTATCAGATCCTTAGCCAATAGTTCTTTTACCTGGCGTTCTGCCTCCGCCTCCTTCTCCGGCCCTAACCGATGGGGTGGACAGCGGATGGGTCGGGTTCCTGGCTCTGTTGGGATGGAGTGCTCGGCGAGGTGTGTCCGCCCAATATCGCTGTCGCTCCGGCTAAACACATCTTGGTAAGTCAGCAGGAGTGTCCGGAGTTGTCTCTCCTCTCTGGTGTTCTTACACCCTTGTCGTGCCTGTTGGAACAGGGCCTGTAGGTGGTCGGGAAGGTCACCATACATGGGTCCGGCTTGAGGTTCTCCGGAGGGAAGGGATTGTACCTCTTCTCGTCCGATGCCAGTGTACGTACCTATCACTTCGCCGGCCGGTATGTGGAGGGCGTCCTGTGTGGGGTTGATACACCGTACCAGTACTCGTCCTCGGCTGTCAGGGGTGTTTACGCTGGCAGCGAGCAGTAGTCCGCCCTCTATGCTCTCGATTATCCCTTGTTCGCAGGGATCTCTGTCGGTGAGGTGACAGGAGACGGTAGCTTCGGCTTGAGGGGGTATGCTCGTGTTCTGGCGTACTTGAACTTTGGAGATCAGGTTTCTCCCATGCCTGTCTGTACAAGTCAACTCTTGCTCCTGGATCCTTAGGATGGGTCTGTCGAATCCCATTTGGCAGTGGTGGTTAGTTAGGAAGGGCATACCTAGGATGATGTCCTCATTCACTTGACTGACGACGAACGTCTCTTTATACTTAACTTGGCGAATGCGGCCCGTCAGTGTGATGAGTCCATAGAACGGTAACCGAGTTCCATCCGCCATCAGCCCATGTGAATCGTAGTCTTGCAGGTGTGCTTTCACTCCGTTTGGTAGCTGGTCGAATATGCGCTTCGACAGTAGATTGGTATTACAGCCCGTGTCTATCAAGTAGGACACGGCTCGTCCCTCTATTCGTCCCGGCAAGTAATAACTAGACTTGTATGGGCGCTCAATTTGGTTGAGGTGGACGGTCATAGGCTGTCGGTCGACCTCTGGGTCTTCCGGTGGTGGTGGAGTCTGGCTAGCTTTGTGTTGCGGCCGCCTTTTCTTAGTGGGGGGTTCTGTGAGCTCTTCGTCTTCTTCATCTGTAATCTCTTCCTCATATACTAGGGGTGTATATCGATTGGTTAGTGGAACAGGGGCAGGTGGCGTCGGCATGTATCTGGGGCGCCTGGTGCTCTCCTGAGTCTCTGTCCGGTGGTGCTGGAATTTTCGTGTTTTCCCGGGTGCCCTGCTGCAACGAGTAGGTGGCCCTACTGTTGCGGGCCGTACCCGTTTCCCTGGACGCTGGTCCAGGGAGCCGTCCTGCACTCCTTTCTCAGGTGTCCTGTCCTTTGACATCCCCAGCATCTTTTGAGCGGGGGGTCTTTATTCTTGTTTTTTATCTCTGCCACCTCGCGGCTCAGCTCTGCTATGCTGGCCATCAGCTTCCCCAGCGGATCCTCTACCTCCTTGCAAGCGGCTGGTGGTACCTCCTCTTGCTGGTCTTCGTGTACCACCCGTATATTGGTGTGTGTCAGCGGCTGGTGTTGGATTTGTAAGAATTCATTGCCCGCTTGTATGGCTTCCTCCACTGTCGCCGGTCGAATGGCCAGTAGGTGCCTCTGTAGGTATGTGTGACCTAGCGTGCTTTGAAATGTTTGTAACGTCAGCTCGGTTCTATTCTGTTGTGGGAGGTCTTGATATGCTGCCTCTATCAGTTGTTCCACTGTCAGAGCGTGCTCCCTTAAAGTGTCTCTTTGTGGCTTCCGATAGTGCATCAGCTTGTTCTGAGCTTCTGTTCTGGTGAGTCCGAAGCTGGCTCGTAGGGCATGCATGATAGCCTGTAGTGTCAGGCTACGTCCACACTGTTCTGCTTTTCCTAGCAGCGACTGTCGGAGGTGTATGATCGTCTCATCCTCTGTCCATCTGTTGGCTCCTGCTACTTCTTGAAAGCGCTGTAAAAAGTAGTTCACATCACCTTCTCCATTGAATTTTGGAGCCTGGAATTGGTTCTTGTTGTTGGTGATCGTCATTCTATCCAGAATGTCGGTCAGGGTGCCCATAATGTGCATGGGTGCTCCCTCTCTGTCTGTGCTGACTGCCCTACGTCGGTTGGCCATCTTTCTGTCACTTTATTGCCTTTTTGTGTGCTGGTGTGGGAGTTATCTTCTCTGGGAACTGTCGGAATCCCACTGCTGCCACCACTGTACAGGATTTTAGTAGTTGCGGTATCTCGCACACCTATACAACTCCCCACAATCACAAGTGCAATGGTAGTGGCTGTTCGGCCCTTTCTGTAATCAGTCGGTGCAACAAAGGTCGACTTGTCTGTGCCGAAATATCGGGTGAGTAGGAATGCTTGGCACTGTACACCGACAAGCGGGAATACACAGCAAGGATCGAGTTGATCGATTGCTTTCTACCAAGGTTCCTTACTGCACTGATAGTCGGTAGTGCAAGCTGTAGTCTGTATCCTGTGCTTATTGTTTGTGCTACTGACTAAGTCTGTGTAGTAATAAGCAAGCATTTGAGGCTCACAGTTGCTCTGACTTTATTATTGATGACAGCCATATTTATATGCATGATTATATAATAAAAAGTAATATACAATGGATGCCACACCTCACACAAATAATTGGTCAGAGTGGGCCAATAGAACAATATGGGTGGTATTAACATATTCGCATGAGTGCTCGCACATGGTAATTATATAAGTTTACATGTGTACTGAAAAATAATAATGAATGCATAGAATTACTTATGTTCGAGTGTCAACATAGAACTGCTTAGATTGGCAAGAGTGTATGTAGTGGCGATTGTTCGTATGGCGTCCCTAACAATATGATTGAATGATGGTGATGATTGTCGTCGTTGATTGATGATGTTGTTGTTATCATTGTTTGTTATTATTATTTTATTTAATAATAATTGTTACTATTATTATTATAATTATTTATTTTATTATAATATTGATTATTATTATATTATTACATGTTGTTATTGTTGTTGTTGTTTATTATTATTATCAAGTTTTATTATGTTCAATTTTTTTATTATTAATTTTAGCTATTTATTTTTAGTATAGTTTATTTATTATTCATTGTAATAATAATAATTGTGATTCATTTACAAAAAATAGTAATTTATCAGATTATTATTATTATTATTATTAATTATTGCATTGATCTGATGATGATAAAAAATGATATTTTTTGGAATATTTATTTCAATACTCAATTAAAGTGAAGCAATCAGCAATAGTAGTAGTAGTGGTAGTGGTAATAATTAATACATGGAAATGATGATGATATATGTATATGTATATATATATATATATCATATAAATAATTAGCTAGCACAAGTGCAATTTTTATTTTGACAATTTTTTCTCAAATAGAGCATCAGCATTTTCAAAAATATGTTGTCCATCCAATGATGCTAAAATTATTTGTGTCACACCAGTGGTTGTCTCAGAGAAGTAATAGAGAAAAAGTACTTTTGCTTAAAAAAACAATGGTTTGTGGTCCCCGTAATTAAGCATTGATGACAATGGTATTGTTGCGGTGATGCAAAATCAGTGGCGTATGACCATCCGTCACGCTAATTAGCTAATGTTACGTTATATATTTTTTTAATTATTTGAATGTGACTCTCTAGTAAATAAATGGTTTTGTCTACATCACGTGATTGCTCCATGATAAATAGTATACCCATGGACGTAGTATTTCTGGACTAAGGACTTTTTTGACCGGAAGAAACCCCCGTGCATTTGTTCGCCATGTTGTATGAGGGAGTTTTTGCAAGCACCAGACCAGTGATTGACGATGGTTAGATCATGATTTGCATTTGGATACCAAAACAATCGAATGAAATGCCCAGACAAGAGTTCTCACTAGTGAAAATATTTTTTTCATGGTGTTTGCCTAACCGTCTATGATGGTGCTGATAAATAATGAATAACAAACAAATAATTATCATATAAATAAATAGTAATAAATAATAATTATTAATTGTATTGTAGTAATGAATGAATGATAAATTATTATTTTTGTTATTAAATTATTATTATTTTTATTATTATTATTATTGTTATAATTATTATTTATAATAATTAATTAATTGCAATAATGATTAATAAATAAAATTAATAATAATTATTATTTATTAAGATTATTGTTTAATTATTATAGCTAATAAATTTGATAATAATAATAATAATATAATTGTTATACATAATAATAATACTCACTGTTATTGATGAATAATTATTATTTATATTTTTATGATTATACTAGTGATTATAAATATTATCATCTATTAATTATTATTATTATTATAATGATAATAATGAAAAAACGTGTTGTAGGTAGTAATACTGCTACTGCTAATATTATTGCTAGTACCACTATTACTACCACTTTTAGTAGTAGTAGTAGTAGGTAGTAAATAGATCTTCTATAATTATTATTTAGTAGTGGTAGCAGTAGTATTTCTTATTTCTCTTTTTCAGGACAGAGAACATATTGGAAGGTGGTTAAAGAACAGGGTTCATGAAAATAATAATTACAAGCGACACTACAAATTATTAATTAGTATTATTACAATAAATCGAAATGAGAGTATAATCAATAAATAAATGATACATAACTATAATATTTTGGAGCTCAGTTATCACTACTGCTGCTGTCACATTGATGATCATTATAATTGTTAATGATATTATTATTCATCATTTGTAACAAACCAAATTTATTATTATTAACAAATGTTAAAATAATTTTTTTATTTAACTAGAATTAGTTATTATTATTATCCTATTTTATTTTTGCATTTTTTTTACTACCGCCTCCTGTTGATAATAATAATAATAATAACTTACGAAGACCAGTAATATGTTATATGATTACATTCCCCAGATATTACTTGGACTGCTTTAACAGCAAGATTTTTTTTTTAGAAATAGTTTTATAGCTAGACTCACTGGTGAAATCTTGAGTCAGTGCAAATCTGACAGTTGCCTCAATATTAGGCATCTATTAGTTCTTGATTCATCAACCAGCTAAAAAATTTTCTAATTCAAAAGAAACATTAAGGAGACTAGATTACCATTGTTGTCATTAATGTGTACTTTTGATTTTCAAGGTAACATGGAAGCTAAAAGCTCTCACTTCTCTGTGTGTTACTCAATCTGTTTCAGGAAACAGATTAACAGACATTTGGTTGGCGCAATTCAACCGTTCAGTGAGTGACGAGTTACCACTGACCACAATTACCCTCTACTGCCCACCACAACTGACTAGAGTTGTTGTCAGCAAATATTTTGACATAGGGTTGAAGTATTATTGCAGGGCGTATAACAGGTTGTGGAGGGGCAGGAAGAGACAAAAGTAGACTGTCCAGATTGATCATTTTTAAACATCACTGTTGAATTTGTTACATACTTGCTTCAGCTAAATGTGTGTTGAAAGTTTATATACGTTTTGTATAAATACATTTATATTACATTTCAGTCGACTTCGTTATTTTGCTAAGAAATCCCTATCAAACAGTGGGCTTTCAATACTACAAAATATATGCTTTGTGTGAAGAATGCTACATTCTCTAGTCCAATTACTATCTCACTCTTTTTATCTCACAGATGCTTTATACCAGGAATGATGTTGTCATTACATATGCAGTCAAAAAGTTTGCAACTGTTTTGGTTGATAGATATTGACACGCTTCGGAAGCTAGTTATTTCATAATTATCCTAGATTCAAAATGTATCAACATCATCCTATGCACTATAAGCAGTTTCAGAGTTGTCAATTCATGTGTTATGCTGCAAGAACCCAATAAAAGAACAAATTAAAAGACCAAAAACTGATATCAACAAGTTGATAAATATATAAGGGGTGTGGCAACTTCCGTTTTTTTTCCCTCGTACAACATGGCCCACAACTTACCATAAGGGTTTCACTTGGACGTAGTTCGATTTTATATAAAATCCGATTTTGTTCGTGGTCCAGAAATACTACGTCCATGAGTATACCACAGGGTCGGTAAAATAACAGAGAATCTAAATCACATATACTGTAGTCTTAGTGGCCCATGGCGCAATAGGAAATTGCAAATTTATGAAGTATTTTTGAGGTCCATAGCTATGAAGACCATGCAATTATTGGCTAAACCTGTGCGGTTTAGTGTGTCCATTTGATATCTTTTTAAATATTGTTTCTAGCATTTTCTGGCCCCAAGTTATTAAAAAATCAGCCAGGCAGAAATATTTCAAAAATTGAAAAAACCGTGGGGGACAAATTTACATATAAATCCTTGTCTTAAATACGCTACGCTCGCATGAGTTTTGCACTAGCTAAAATAATAATAATAAATAACAATAATAATGATGAATGTTATTAAATTAATAACAATCATTATTACCATTGTTATATTACAACTGTAACTATTGATTATCGTTACAAAAACTATCATTTATTATCATTATTATTTATTACTAACTTGCAATAATAGTTATCAACAGTAACAATTATGAAGCATGAAATAAAATTTTAATCTTCGAATGATTGTTGTATCTTTGCTCAGAAACTCAATTATACACTATATATTGTATAACATCATGGCACCTGCACTCACCTCAAATCCCGTAAAACCCGAGATAAGTATTAGATGAATATGATAGGAAATTGGAAAAAATGTAAACAGGAATGACCGTCGACAGGAATGAATGCATACACAGCTGGAATGGATGTAGACACATCCTGGAATGAACGCCGACAGACCTGAAATGAATGTCGACTATGCAAAAAACAAGCGAACTTCGACTTTCATTCCCGGATGTGTTTACGTTCGTTCTTGGCAATATGTAAAATGCCATTTCGACTTTCATTCCAGGAGTTGTCTACTTTGGGAAAAAGTGATTATTTCATTCCTGGAACGAATTTTGAAACGAAAGTTTATATGTCGCCAGGAATGAGTGTCGACACTTCTTCGAATGAACGTCAAATTTTTCTTCTCTCTATCATAGTCGACATTCATTCCAGGTCTGGCGACGTTCATTCCTGTCTACATTTGTTCCAAAGTCCTGATAGGGAATTGTTGATTGGTTAACTAATAATTGATTAATCAATCAATCAACAATGATTGATAATCCTTCAAATATTAAAATTTTATTTCATGCTCCATAATTGTTACTGTTGATAGTTATTATTAACAATTATTTCAAGTTAGTAATAAATAATAATGACAACAAATAATAGTTTTTATAACGATAATCCATAGTCACATTTGTAATATAACAATGGTAATAATAATAGATGATGATGGTGATACTACATTGCTGTTACAATGTATCATTCAATTGATAGCAATCACTAGTAATTGTATTATTGTTTTCATTCAAAACTAACTTTTTATGCATGCATTTTTGTGAATTAAACTGAAAGATAAAGTATGTTTCTCAAAGTATAATAATGGACACTTATCACGGTGAAATATTTGTGAAAGCTATGGTGGCTCATAACGTTAGACGGTTTCGTTTTCAAAGCGTATGAACGGATTTGAATTAGTCCATACGGTTTGCAAGGCGTCTTTTACATTGAAAATAATTGGGTAACTGTAGTAAAATAGCCCAAGAAACTATGTTTAAAAACGGGCTTGTTGGTTATAATAAATTAATTGTCGGCCTCAGCAGTTGCAGGATTAATGCTATAAAACTGTATTTTCTGTCCAACAATTGTAAAATCTGCAAACCGTATAGTTGTCTTGCAAATAATTCAGACGGTTTAGAAATGATCCAGATGATTTAGAAAATTACAAACCGTATGGACGCTTTAGAAAGAGTATGAACTATTTGCAAACCGTATGAATTATTTTGAAATAGTCTGAACTGTTTTAAAATAGTCTAAACTATTTTGAAATGGTTGGAAAAGTTTGAAAGGCACATGGCTTTCGAACCAAAAGTGATCGTCATCATTTTATTTATAGCCTCTATATAACTTTATCAACAGACGCCGATCCAAAGACATAGATAAAATGTATAAAAATGTCTTTGAATATAATCTCTAAAATGAATTTTTACATTTACAGTTAGGTTGTATTTACTATTTAAAATAGTTTAAAGCAAATAATATTGAATAAGTAAAAAACATTATTTATTTATATAAAGAAAATTTAAATGTTCAATGTTTAGGAGAAACAATTATCCATCATAAATGGACAGTAGATCTATGATCAGTAGAACAAACCACCAAATCGGCTTGGATTTTCAAAGCTCACGAACGATTTCACAAAGCGTTCAGAAGTTTTTGCAAAAGTTTAGACTGTTTAAAATTCGTTCAAACGGTTTGGAAAGCGTTCAGACGTTTTAAAACACAAAAGGCAAAACGTTCTGAGCCACCATAGAAAGCCTTGATATTTCGTGCAATTAAATTGTTTAGAAGTAGTTGATGTAACTCTTACAAAATAATTAGAAACCAAAACGAAAAATATGTAAATATACGCCACTAAATTGTATCACTAATGCAAGTTTTCATATATCTTCCTTGACAATGCAATGAAAGGTAATTTTTAATGTGGTTACTCGACTTTGCTGCGAAACTGTCAGATTTGTGTGTCTAGTTTTGTATGATTCACATTATCATAGTTCAGAAGCAATGATTTTGCACTTTTTTTTTTGCAGCATAACGAAAGAATATGGCTTATATTTCATTTTTGCACGGGTTAATAACTATATTACGTAATGACTACTGTTTGCTAACATTTCAATAATGTTGATTGATATTGTTTTAGTGTCAATGGTCAAGTGTTACGGGAGTTGATAAGAGAACAGGGAGATGACACCGATGTCAGTTTTTTCAAAGTCATTGATGACATGAGTGAGAAGGTGTTTCGTAGTAATTTTCGTTTATCTAGAGGTGAGGTTCGTGCATCTTGTAATGTTTCATGCTGACAATGCGCTGAATTGAAATGAGTTTGTGTTAACCATAACTCTTTTTCCTTCAGCTCAAGTGAAGCAACTCAGCTCACTTTTACCAGTGGTCCCAAGCGCCTATCTGACAGCAATTGAGAAAACATACGTAGCTATATGGTATCTTGCAAATAGCTGTCCCTATCGCTTAGTTTCTGAACAGTAAGTCATCAATTTTTCTTCCAACACTTTACTTCTGTCGCTTCCCTAAACGAAAATGTTCTAGCTGATGCACAATCAGCAGTCCAAAAGCATCAGGCAAAAGCTGATGTATGATGCAGTATATCATATCAATGTCTGAAGGTAATTATCAACCGTGGTTCCATGAGATGTGTGTACATTTATAGATTTGGGTTATCAAAAAGCACTGTGTACGAAGTTGTTGGAGAGTTTATGGCTCATTTGATTGCGAGTTATAGAACAACAGTCAAACTTCCCAAGGTGGCAGATGACACTATCATTCTACCAGGCTGTATAGGCTTCATCGACGGTAAATTATACCCATTCAACGTAGTTCACTAATGCTGTTGCATCTACTTCATTAAATTAACCTAATGACCACTACTCGGTTCAACTGCTGATTGGCTTTTTCCAAAAAACGGTTATGAAGTTAATTATTAAACGCTGGCAGTGCAGTAAGCAACGCTAAGTTTTATGTCCCAATAAGTATTACCTGCTTATGCTTGGTATGTGGTGTGATTAAGATTGTACCGTCTAATTTCCAAGTAACATCTCACTTTGTTTTTCTACCTTTTATATTATTATTCATTCAGAAAAAGATGATTTTTAAAGCAAATAATTAGTCAATTTTTCAGATTTTTTTTCATGCAGTTTCATTTGTATGCTGTGATCCTAAATACATGTAAACAACCTGAGCTAATTGAGTTTGCAATTGATTACTGTTTTAGGCACCCACATTAATTTATTGAAAAGACCAGTTGTTGAGCCCGATCTATATTATGACAGAAAACAGAATTGGTCTGTTAGTGTGATGGCAGTGGCGAACTCGAACCTTCAGTTTGTATATTACTTCATTGGTGCATACGGGAGTGCGCACGACAAACGAGTCTTCAGATGCAGTACTCTTCCGGAACAGCTGGCCAATCTTCCGACTGGACTATTCATACTTGGTGCGTTACTATTCAAAACTGATATGCATTTCTAAGGGGTTAAGATCTCTAATTTTTAAATGGATTTAGTTTAATCTCAATATTTTCAAGTCAAAGTGTATTTAAAAAACTTATATGGAGTTGCATTCTTTCCATTAGGACGATTTTTCTAGACCCAATTTGTGCTTATTTACGTGCAATTTTCTCCAAAAATGTAACATTTTGTATAAAGCAAATTATCTAACATTTGACTTGTTTGCGTAAAAATACAGGGCTTCTGAGGTGTTTTGCTGACTTTTGTGATTTCAAAAATTTTTCATTCGTTTTTGATAAAACTAGTATTGCATAAACATTAGCCTTCATGTGAGCATGTGTCATGGTACAAATTTAAGAAAATTATCTATCAAAAAAATTGAGGCTGTTGAAAGATTAACCACTCTAATCGCGATTAATCTTTGTAGAGATTCAGATTAATCTGACTTTTAATCTTGTTTAATTGTACTCATGTTAATTATGCTTCTATGCGCAACATTTATTGCAACATGCAGTCTGTTTCACATAAATTTGTCATTAACTTTGGAGTTGTCTGTCATACTGCATGTCCAGTAACATGACATGAAATGGTAAAGTTGTTCTGCTGCGATATTACTGTAATAGCTGATACATAAAGCATAAAACCTCAATAAGCACTCATATCACATTTCAGTTGGCAAGAAAGTAAAGGTTTTGTTAAATTTTCATTTTTCATGTATGTATTGCAATTTATGAAACAGTAAAAAATCTGTAAAATAAAAACATTCAATGTGAGAAGTCAATTACAACAGTCTCTACAGCCAGTGAAATAACAGTAACTAAAATAATAATCTGTGCAGTGCTGCCGCATTGATACAACACCGACCTATCAGCTTCGTATAAATTTATTTATTTATAAATAAATAATTATATTTTATAAATTATTTATTTAATTTTATATATATTAATTATATAGTTTTCAATATGATTTTTTAAATTTACAATAAATGTTTCATGCTCGATTCACACAATGCTATTGCTGAAATCTATGCATGGGACAGTATTTCCTACTTCGTTACCGTAAAAAGTGCAGAGTTGCCCGAAGTGTAAACGATTTTTTTTTTAATCGCAATTAAGACTGTTGTTCGCTTTAATCTCATAAATTATATTAATCGCGTTAATCTTATAATTAACACGGTTATTCAACAGCCTTAAAAAAATTATTTTTAGGTTTACAGTTATTAAACGGGGTTATCCTACCTTTTTAATAATTTGCAATAAGGTAAACATTGCAGAAATAATGTTTAACAATATAATCATACTTGAAACACTTGTTGTGCTTGGCAAAAATGCAGCAAGTACTTGTTCAAATGTACTTTATTATATTATAATGGAGCTGCCCATCGCAGGCAAGGCATTCCCTTTACCTAACTGTCATTTAGATGAACAGATCTAATGATTCTTTTTGCTGTAAATCTATTCTCCAAAGAAATTTACAAAGCTCAAAGAGTGAACAACTCTGCATTGCAACAGCGCATTTAGCCAATACCATTTTCCACACAAATCCCATTTTATTTCAAGGTGACTCTGCATATCCTGTCACAAGTCGTCTCCTACCACCATACCCAGCTCCTTCAAACCCTACAGAACTGCGTTTCAATGAAGCACATAAAGCATCGAGAGTCAAAGTTGAGAATGCCTTTGGACTGCTAAAAGGCCAGTGGAGAAGGCTGAAATATATGGATATCAATAACATGGAACGGTGCAAAACTATTATTGAGGCTTGCATTTTATTACATAACTTTAACCTAGAATATGATTCTGGTGGGACTGCCATACGTTCAGGTGCATCAACTGCTGTTCAGCAACCTACTATTATAGAAACTGACACTTCGCCAGCTGGTCTTAAGAAAAGAGATGACATTGCAGCATTGTTGTAGATACATTTTATTGTGTGCAAGTAAATTATGTGCATAAGTCTTTACTCGCCACAAAGGTGGCTGACAAGCTTTTCTAATGCAGCGGCTTTTCTCTTCTCTGTGTCCACCAACTCTTTAAAAAGTTGTGCTGTTGTATGCTGGTTTCTTGCTGGTGCTATTGGCCTGACACGCCTATTGTATGTCTCCTCAGTCTGATTCCTGCAATTTTTAACACCTACTTTGTTAATATGTTATATCATGATACTCTACCATCATCAAGGACAAGTTGGATGTATAATAAAATAAACAATGCTTACTCAGGCTCAACCCCTGTAATATTGGCTGCTGCTGACCTGCTGTCTTTGAAATACGTATCCATCACCAGATAGTGTTTGAACTCCTTTCGCTTTCTACCTAAAATAGCGTTGGAGTAGCAGTGCATACATATGATTATAGATGAGATTTCTTGGTTCAGCTTTGGATCATGTTAGGAATGTACCATCCATGTTTTAAGGAAGCAAAACAAATGTAAATAGGGAAAAAAATTTAGCATCTGGGGTCGAAGTATCATCCTAGTTCCGTTGAATTCGAGTAATATTAACATGTACAGTATAGCATCAAATAGAGGAAACAAAATGCAATATTATAATTTTTCGATAGCAGTAATAGCATTTATCAGCGGATATACAAAAGCATCCACTGCAAAAGATGAGGAAAAAAAATATTATGTAGTTGACAAAAAGACAGTTAAAATACAACTAACCTGTTTTGGAGTTGTTATCTGCAACCGCGTTGTATTTCATTTTCAGCTTTCGGAATTTTGATTGTATTTGATCTTTGGTCATCGATGAACCTTGCTGTCTAAACTGTGTTACGATTTTATCCCAGTGCTAAATGAAATATACAACTGGAAGTAATTATTATAATACTACAAACGTTAGCCAATATTTGAATAGCGATTAGTGAGAGTCATCAATACACATTTTTCACCAACTTATTTACAGCCACGCAGTAGCTATATTCTGTCAAAAATGACAACCATATTTTTGGATAACTTCTATTTTATCAATCGAGTAATTTATTTTAAGAAATAAATTTTTCAACTTGAATGTTTCTGAATGCTTTTAACGATTTTGCAACAATTTAATTGATTAGCAACACCTTTTCAAATGAATTGCGCACTTTAAAAATCTAAGAAGATTCGCAGGGCTGTTTCGTAGACATACATGTCTACATCACATCTACATACAGCTAGCAGACTTTTTTCATTAAAAATTGCTCATAGAAATTTTAATAAAATAATCTAAAAAATGATATCATTAGTTAAATAACTAATACACGAAAACTAAACCCTATTCTTCAATTTTATAGAATTTCTTTTTTTATATTGTAATCAAAGGTGTTCATATAGTAAAATAACCTACTTTATGTCTATCAATCATAATTCCTATGATTGAAGTCTAACAAATGTTAAAAAGGATAAAACAACTTGTTCTATTAAACCCATTCACACTTTTTCAAAGTAGTTAAAATAATAATAAAGCAAATTTCATAATATAAAAACGCTGTTTTATTTCATGAAACTCTGTAATTACGTGTGTATTTATTGATTAAAAACATGGAGCTTGATTCTAGACAGGGATTAGTATGCTATTTACCGCACTCTCCAAATTAATTTTAATTGAGAAAGGCTTTGTCAATCAAGTAGACTATTTTTAACAAATTCCAAAGCATGTGAAAATAAAGATTTCATCCCTATTTTAAAAAATACCTTTTCTTTTGCTGCTTTACCATACGAGTGGTATGATGTTAGCAGAGGAATGTGCATTGAACAGAGGAGTTCGACCAACGAATCAGACCAAGCGGATGAGTTTTCTTGGGAGTCTTGAGAGTCCTGTGACTCGGCCAAACTATCATCATCTAAAATGTCAAATACTAGCAACTAGCTATATGTGTTAACTCCTATGATATTCCAAAGCTCACCAAAAACACATCAGGCTATTTTGTCAATCAACTACTGCCAATTTCTGAGGTTTGGTAAAACATGGAAGGGATGCCCACACGTGCGGCTGGGAATTTCCGGTTTTTAAATCGAGCAGACAATCTCATGAATAATCAATAACTATATATGCTAATAAACTTATTAGTATATATAATTATCGATTATTTATGCTTGGTGGGATTGTCTGCTCGATTGAAAAGCCGGAAATCCCCAGCTGCCCGTGGATGCGCAGTAAGACGACAAACCACACACAATGAATGTAGAGGTTTTATAAAAAAAATATAAATGAGACAGTTGAAATGAAGAATCGATAAGCCGCAAATGTTATTTGATTTTAAAAATAGTTTCAGAAATGCTCTTTTAATTGAATGAGTGTAGCCAAATCTTGGAACAATTGTAAAAAAATTGCAGAATAGTAGCATTCATAGCAGGTGGCAACTTTTGTTCTTGAACGTCTATACATTTATAGCGTATAGACAATTCAAAATAAGTGAAAAAAAGTTATATGAATTTCTACAGACCTGCATTTTCTCCAGAATCGCTCAAAGGAGGCTGCTCTCCTGCAAAAAAAGCGAACACATTAATAGAAAAAAAAGTTACTGAAACAAAAACAAGGCAGACAAACTTAGCAACATTTTTATGATTATGGACACATCCTTCGTGCCAGTTTGTGAAATTAATTGGAGCTTATAGAACATGTAGATTAATACACATACTGTAGTCCTCGTTCACTGATCCCTCGGCGACATCAGGTACCTTGAACCTTGTCTTTGGACCTTTGCCTTTTTTTGCTGGGCAAATAAATAAATTACTTTTGTACAAAATGAGTTTAGAAAGCAGACAACAACAAGCTTAGGATAAAATGTTCAACTACATGTTATACTCTAAAACCTACAAGTAATATAGCCCTTGTCCCCTTTTCTTTTAACAGCACTTGATTTTCTACAACAACAAACATGAAGGATACAACTGCTGCTGTCGTTAATATAAAAATTATAATAAAAGGTCAGAAATGAACAGATAACAGATAGATAGTCTCACCATTCAATGCTAACATACTAACGAGCATAACAAAGCTATTAGTAGTATACCATAATAAAAGTGAGCAGTTCCGTAATTAAGAAGTAGCCATGCACTCATACCTTAAAACTGTTACACTGGATGTGCTTTCTGCATAAAGCGCAGAAAAAATTGAATGTTACAAAAATTTCAACTCAAATAGCACAGGGTTTTCTTCTGAATATCCAACATATGATAGTACTAAATTGAAACCAAAGGCAGTAGAAATAAACGGTACACTCAAACCAGCATTTCACTCAAACAAAATCAGAAAAAAAGAAAAAAAATTGAGATTTCTATAGGAATACGAGGTTATTTGTACATACCATGGTCTGTAGCTGTATGACAGACAATCTCTTTTGCTGTAAAACAAAAATTTAAATAGGATAGCTATAGACTTGCATTAGCATAATACAAATTGAAAACAGCATTATTTTACAAAATTATCTGTTACACGCTGTGGTGCAAAAGTACTGTTTGTAGTGAAACAGGTACAAAACATTCGACTTGATTAACAGCTTTCTTAGCCATCAATGTTTTCCAAATAGAATTTTTTCATGACAAAAAAATCATGCCCGTTTACTAATAAAACCATGATTATTGGTACAAGGCTCATTCAACTCATTTTAAATAAATAATTCCTCAACAGTCACTGTGGAGATATGGTAAGACAAAAAATAGCTGACACTCCATTTATGCTATGTCAAAATAAAATAAAGAATGATGATAATAATACAAAATTCATGTCAGCCAGTGGATTAATCAACAAACAATTATTTATTATTTCTGTAACCATATTATAAACAATCGATAAATACTAAAACTATCACTTTCTGCAACTCAAAGAACCAAACTCTATTACTATAATCACTATATTTTTATCAGGACTGGGTAGCTGTTGTAAGAGGAACTTCGTAAATGATAGTTATTGAAAGTACAAGCTAAAGAGCTGTATGATATTAATACAATTTTTAAATAGAACAAAATACGCATAACTATATTAACAATATCAACAGTGGAGCTTTTATTATTCTTCATTTTAATTTATCTAATATCAATAAAAAACACAATAATAATGACCTCATAATTTATATTTATTATGATAATGAATATTGAAACTTTTCTTACTGACAACGAGATATCAATATGATTATTATTAGTACCTGCAGCACATATTACTAATTATTCTTTTATTATTTTCCAAAACCAAGTATTGCTAATGATTATTAGCTAAAGCGAGTGTATTATCACCATTAACTTTGGTCATCATTAACAATTATTATTAGTATTATTCATAGTAAATGCGAATAAGGTAGTGGTGGAGGCAATAGCAGGAGTAAAGATAAATAAATTATATCTTCTTTCCATGTAATAATGATTATAATAATTAATTGATTACTACTAAACAACCAATGTTAACTAACTAATTTTTATCTAGTACTACTAGTAACTGAGTTAATAATAATTATTAATTAATTATTATTTAAAAAAAATCATCATTGTTTTCAATCTCTGTTTACTAATTAAACAACAGAAGCTTACAGTCAGTAATAAATAATTATTATAATAATAATAAACAATAAACAACAATATAAATATAATAATATATATATAATAATATTATATTAATACTTCAAATAATATTAACAAACAAAAAATAATTTTTATTTTACCGTCCATGAATGAATGATAATTAATACAAATTATAACTAATAATTATAAGATAATTAATAGTATATATTATAATTATTATTTATGTATATATACATATGTATATTATACATATTTTAATTATTATTATAATAATTATTATTATTTATTATTATAATAATAAAATAATAATAATAATAATAATAATAATAAGGAAAGTTAAAGAAAACTTAATAACCTCGTTTACACATATAAATCAAGTTTAAAAAGACGCCAGAAATTGTTTTAATCACACAACTTGTGATTTTCATTGTTAATGTTTTGTTGTTTTTAAATTGAATCACTAACCATTGGGTTCGGAGCTTGCTTGATCGGCCATGATGATGCATCTAAGCAAAAATGGTAGCTGCCGTAAAAGGGCTCGTATTATAAAAAAAAATATTTATTATAAGAGAACTCCACGCATTCGGATCAAGAACGTCATAGGGTGGACGACCCCCTGAACGGTAAAACCACCGTTCAGCATAGAGTTCCAAAAAACAGGTTTTGTACTCGCCGAAAAACGAAAATTTCGCCCATTTTGGAATGAACGTTCTCGATCCGAAAATGCCTAGTATCCTGTTAATTCAGGATTCGAGACACAGTGGGCCTTCAGCCTCCTCCCACAGCGCTATAGAGCAATTTAATGTGCCTCCAGAGCCTCATGGCCCCACTGCCGCCTGTTGCAGACAGATTTAAGGGAGCCTATCCCCCTTAGTTTGTCTGCGGCTTTGTTCGTTGCTCTACTGGTGGTTGTGTCTTTTGGTCGACCAGTTCTACTTTCATCACTTTTATTGGTATCTCCTCTAGCTTTTCTCCCAGCCGTTTCTTGACGGGAACCTTGTCGGGTGTCTGGTTACTCTGCTCTTTGATCAGGAGAGGTGTACCGAACGGCGTCGGGTGCTCCCACTGTAGTGTCTTGCAGAAGTCGGGATAGGATTGCTTATCCACCTCATACAGTGGTCTCGTCTCTCCTCCATGTGCTCGAGCTCCTTTCTTGTCTCTGATATGTTTCATAATTGTATCTCTTGAGCTGCTTTTCTTCCCGCAAGCGCAAAAGAAGAAGGTGAAATGCTGATGTACGTGGTACATGATACGTTTTTTATTCAATTGTAGTTTGCAAATTTTGCAACTCCACGTCTCTCCTTCCACTTGAAAGACTGCTCCATTTATTGCTCGAGTGGTCTCCTCTGTCTTCCACGTTTCTTTGATGTGATGAGTCGGTGGAGGAGGTGCTGGTGCTTGGTGTTTGCGGTAGCGACATCTAGCTGCGCCTTCCTCTGGTGTTGTAACAGTCGTTACCTTGGTGAGGGAATGGCTGCTCCTTTGTTTAGTCCGACTCTTTCGCCCTGGCTCTTCTAGTATTTCCTCAGTGAAGGTCGGGTCCTCTTCTACTGATATTTCCCCGTCATTTTCCATCGTTGATAAATTTTAGTGATGCTCTGCAAACACTGCTTCCTGTACTCTGTGGCAAACTCGAAAGGCAGGTTATTTTTATTAGTGTACTTGCCTCGATTTGCTCTACCCTCGTTTTCAGTTAGTGCCGCCCGTCCTATTATTCTTGTTGAACACGTGTTCCGCTGGGCAGGAGTTGTTGTTGGTACATTGTTATTTGTTGAAGTTGTGTGTCCCTGCGAGTAGCGTTTTCCTTCCGGGGTGGTTATTATGTTAGAGTTGTCTGTTCTCGTCAGTGGGAATATTCGAGGGGCACTGGGGGCTGTGTGCTCCTGGGAAGTTGCATGTTTCTCCGACATTGGTATGTTTTCGGAGTTATCTCTTCGGTGTAGTCCCAATATTCGTCTAGTTTCTTCTTTGTTTTGCCATGGTAGGTCGGTTGTTTTCTCTTTTGAGTTTATTTCTTCTTCTCTTACTCCATTCCTTTCTTCTTGTTGTGCATTGTAACATTGATAGTCAGTAAATTTTACTGGCTTTCTAGGTTCTCTCCTTGGCCTTTCAATGTTCGCACTGGTTTCTGGTCTGGGTGGTAGTGGTGGCCACTCGACAGCGTCCGGCTCGTTTCTCTCGATGACAGGTGGTGCAGGGGTGCCTGTCGGGGTTGCCTGGACCTCCTGTTCGGGTGGGGGTGTCCTCTCTGCTGTTTCTCTAGGCAGGGGGAACTCCCTTACTTGTCCTGTGGGGGGTGCTGTCGGCCTGCCGTCTTCTCCAGGCATCCTGTTGGTGCACTCAGGGGGTGGTGGCCCTGGGTCCTCTGTCTCCACCCTTGGTGGGGGGGGGGCCTAAGTACGCTCCCCTCATGTTGGGGTGTACTGCTTGCTCCCTGCTGGGTGGGGCGCGTCCAATTGCTTCTTGGCACGAGCGATAGTGTTTGAGTCGCCGGCCCTTCTGTGTGAACCCTTGCCCTCCTCTCTCTAAGCGGTACGTTTGATTAGGATACGCCTGAGTAACCGTGTATGGCCCAATATAACTGGGTTGAAGTTTAGGGTTACTCCCCTTCGTTCGACGTTTATTCTCAATTACTACGAGGTCCCCTTCTGCGAACCGGAGGGGTTCGTCTCCTTCTTCCTGTCACACCTGTCGTTGTAGGTTTCGCACGTATTCGTGCGCAATCTCCAAATTTTCTTGGGTGCGTAGGGTGTGTTCTGTGACAGTGGTTTCGTTTGAGGTGGGTGCCATTCCCGTGACTTGATCAGGAAGTCGTACCTCCCTGCCCATCATGAGGAGGTTGGGGGTCTCTCCCGTGGTGGAGTTGAGGGTGGCTCTGCAGGCTCTCATTATCTGTGGTAGGAGGGCATCCCACTCATCTTGGCCTCTGGTGAGGATGAGTGTCCGTAGGGCGTCGCCTAATGTTCTATTTTGCCGCTCTACCATCCCGTTCCCCTGAAGGTGGTAAGGGGTGGTGCGTGTTTTTCGCACACTCCATAGTGTGCACAGCTCTTCTAGTAGGGACGATTCAAATTGGGCCCCTTGGTCAGTGTGGAGTTGTTCTGGCAAGCCCCAGTAGCTGAATACCCGTTCGTCTAGGGTGCTGGCCACGGCGGGGGCCGTAGCATCAGGGATAGCAATGGCGTCCTGCCATCTAGTAAAGTGGTCGGTTAGAACCAATATCCACTTGTTCTTCCTGGGGGTAAGAAGTAGGGGTCCTACCAGGTCCACTGCGAGCTTTTGAAAGGGGCGCCCGGCGTACAGTCTCTGACCCTCTGGGGCGTCAGGTCTTCGACTCCTTTTTGCCACTTGGCACACCTCGCAGTCTCTTACAAGGCGCCGTACCATCGCTGACATCCCAGGCCAGTACCAGTCGAGCATCAGTCGGGTTCTGGTCCGGTTGATGCCTGCATGTGCGAGTTGGTGAGTCTCCCATACGGTGTTCTCCCGTTGAGAAAGGGGGCAGACGGTGCAGTGTTTGGTCCTGCCTTGGTACTCCAAACGCATAGTCAGCACCTCGTCGGGCCTAATTCGCAGGCCTTCCCTTCAATCGTGTAAGACTCGTAACTCTGTACTGCCTTCCTCTAATTCCTGTCGTGAGAGGACCTCATCTTCTCTGATGGCCTGGTACATGCGGGCTACGGGTTGGTTTCCCTCTCTTTGGGCCTGTACTAGCTCCCTGACATTGCGGTCGGGGTTGGTAACTGTGAGGTTCACCTGGGCTTGTCGTCCTTCTCCCGCCAGGTCGGCATGGGAGGGGCCTCCATCGCGCTGTTCGATGGTGCTGCACTGTCTGCAGTCAACACACTCGGCTTGCCGGCTAAGACCGTCTGCGTTGGCATGACGGGGTCCCGCACGGTGTTCCAGCTGGTAGGTGAATTCTGCCAGGATCTCCAGCCAGCGAGCAATCTGGTTGGAAGGTTCTTTTCTGCGGCACAGCCATCGGAGAGAGGCATGGTCGGTTCTTAGCCGGAACTTCCTCCCGTAGATATATGGCCGGAAGTGCTTTACCGCTTTTACTACTGCCAGGAGTTCTCTCCGTGTTACACAATAATTGCGCTCTGCTGGCGCCAGGGTCTTGCTATAGTAAGCAATGACTCGTTCTTTTCCCTCTTGCTCCCCTGGGAGAGCACAGCTCCCATTCCTACGGCGGTTGCGTCCGTGTCCAAGATGTATGTGAGGGATGGATCTGGATACCCTAGGATCGGGGCCTGGCTTAGTTTTGTCTTGAGTAATTGGAAGGCTCGTTTTTCGTCCGTTTCCCACTTCCACTGGGTTCCCTTGCCTGTCAAGACCGTCAGTGGTTTTGCTATTGTGGCGTATTCTGGTATATATTGGCGGTAATAACCGGCCGTGCCGAGAAATGCTTGTAGGCCCTTGACATCTCTAGGGTCGTCCCAACGGCTCACAGCCTCGACCTTTCCGGGGTCCGTTGCCACGCCCTCGGCGCTGACCACGTGCCCTAAGTACCTTACTTTTTCGCTCAATATCTCACACTTTGACGGCTTCACCTTCAGATTGGCCTGTTGTAGTCGTCCTAGGACTTCTCCGAGTCGCTGTAGATGAGTTTGAAAATCTGGGGCGATTACAATGACATCGTCCAGATATAGTAAGAGTGTCTTCCAGTGTAAGCCTTTGAGGACACGCTCCATGAGGCGCTGGAAGGTGGCTGGGGCGGATGTGAGTCCAAAGGGGAGGACTTTCCACCTCCACAATCCGCTTCTGGTAATGAAGGCTGATTTCTGTTGGGCATCGGTGTCTAGGGGTACCTGCCAATACCCGCTGGTAAGGTCGAGCGTCGAGAAATATCGACTGCCGGCCAGCGCGTCTAGGGAATCATCTATTCTAGGAATAGGATATGCGTCTTGGCGGGTGACATCGTTTAGTTTTCTGTAGTCGTTACAGAATCTCCAGGGTTCATCCTTTTTTCTAAATAGAACGACTGGGGAGCTCCATGCGCTGTCTGCGGGCTCTATCAGGTCCTTGGCAAGGAGATCCTTCACCTGCCGCTCGGCCTCTGCCTCTTTCTCTGCCCCCAAACGGTGGGGGGGGGGCAGCGTATGGGTCTGGTTCCTGGGGCTAGGGGGATAGAGTGCTCTGCCAAGTGGGTGCGCCCTATGTCGCTGTCATCTCTACTGAATACCGTTTGGTATCGTGTAAGTAGCTCGTGAAGCTGTTTCTCTTCGAGGGATGTGCGGCATCCTCGTCGTGCTTGTGTGTATAGGGTCTGTAGGTGTGGGGGCAGTTCCAGCCCTATAGTGGTTTCTGGTAAGGTTTGAGCTGAAGTGGTGTGAACGTCTTCGGCTCCTATTCCCGTGAATGTTCCCACTATCTCTCCGGCGGGAATGTGGACATTCTGTTGGGAGGGGTTCATACACCTGACCAACACTCTCCCCTGTGCATCGGGTGTATTGACACTCGTGGCGAGGAGTAAGCCGCCCTCTATGCTCTCTATGACCCCTTGACGGCAGGGCTCTTTACTGGTGAGATGGCATAGAACAGTCGTCTCCGCTTGTGGTGGCAGGTAAGTATCTCTCTGTACTTGTACTCTCGAGACCAGGTCTCTTCCGTGCCGGTCTGTGCAGACAAGTTCCTTGCCTTGAATCTGGAGGGTGGGTTGGTCGAACCCCATGTGGCAACTTTGGTTGGAGAGGAAGGGCATGCCGAGGATCACATCCTCATTAATTTGGCTAACCACAAACGTCTCCTCATAACGAATGTGGCGGATGCGTCCAGAGAGGGTGAGTAGCCCGTAGAACGGTAGGCGTGTGCCGTCGGCCATCAGGCCATGTGAGTCGTACTGTTGTAAGTACTGTTGAACTCGGGGGGGCAACTTGTCGAAGATCCGTTTGGCCAACAAATTTGTATTGCAGCCCGTATCGATGAGATACGTAACTGCCTGTCCTTCTACGTTTCCTGGTAAGTAATAACTTGATTTATATGGCCTTTCGACTTGGTTAAGGTGCACCGTCCTAGGTTGGCTAGTTTTCTTCGGGCTTTCTTTTGTAGGAACGTGGGCTCTCTGCTCAGTCTGGGGATGGGTCTCTACCTCTTCTTCTTCGTCATCTGAGGGTGGGGTATCCTCTTCCTCTGAGGCCAGCGGGTCGAACCGGTTGGTCAGAGTGACTGGGGCTGGTCTTTGAGGTTGAGGTATCTTGCGTCTGTGGGGTTCAGCGTAGGGTGTCCCATGGTGTGGAGTGGCCCTATTGCAGCCAGTAGGTGGCCCTACTACTGCGGGCCGAGCCCGTTTCCTGAACGGGTGGTCAATGGTGCCGTTTTACATTGGCTACGGAGGTACCCTGTCCTGTGACATCCCCAACAGCGCTTGACTGGTTCCTCTTGTGGTTTCTTTTTGAGCTCTGCCACCTCCTTGCTGAGGGCCTCTATAGTTTTTAGTAATTTTGCGAGGGGGTCCTTTACCTCTCGACAGAGGGCTTCGGTTGCTGGTTGGTCTGAATGGTCACCCACGGATCCTTCGTGTATGGTGCGGACATTTGAGTGTGGAAAGGGTTGATGTTGTATCTGCATATAGTCATTTCCCACTCGAATGGCCTCTTCTAGGTTGGCGGGTCGAACAGCTAGAAGGTGTCTCTGAAGGTAAGCGTGCCCTAAGGTACCTTGGAAGGTTTGTAGGGTCAGTTCTGCTCGATTTCTCTGGGGTAACTCTTCGTATGCCGCCTCTACCAGTCTCTCCACTTGGATGGCATGTTCTCTGAGGGTGTCCCATGGGTGCTTACGGTAGCCCATGAGTTTGTTTTGGGCCTCGGTTCGGGTGAGTCCGAAGCTGGCCCTCAGTGCCTCTATTATTGCTTGGTGTGTGGGTCCTCGCCCACACTGTTCGGCCTTTCCGACCAACGCCTGGCGTAGGTGGATGGTGGCTTCCTCTGGCGTCCACCTGTTCATCCTTGTCATCTCTTCACAACGTTGGACGAAGTAGTGGACGTCCCCTTCTCCGTCGAAGATAGGTAGCTTGAACTTGTCCCTTGTGTTTGTCATTGTCATCCGCTCCAGGATTTCGGTTAGAGTTCCCATGACTTGCACGGATGACCCTTCCCTGTCAGTACTGACTGCTCTCCGCCGGAATGACATCGCTTATACTCTTTGGCCTCCCACCTCATCTCGGAGTCGTGGGCGCAACCTAGGCTGAGTACCTTTCCACCTAGCTCGCCTACTAACGCATTCGCTTTTGGCTTACTAGGGCCTGACTGTACATTGAGCTGGTTGCGCAACCCTAAGGGATTTACTGCATATGCGAACCAACCGGCCGGTGACCCAGTCGATAGCGATCACCTTGATCTGTTAGAGCGGGTTAGGCCCTCAGAGGTAACCGACGGTCTGATCCATACCCCACTTTGCTATGGGAATATGAACTTTGACCGTTTTCACCAGCCTTGCCTGTTCACTAGCGTTCCAGGATATGGACAACTCTGCCATTCCACGCTGGCTAGGTGTGGACTGTCATCCACGTACCACTCGCTGTAGCATTTTCCGATCTACAGTCGAGCCGACTAGACGGTACCACAGTATCCTGTTAATTCAGGATTCGAGACACAGTGGGCCTTCAGCCTCCTCCCACAGCGCTATAGAGCAATTTAATGTGTCTCCAGAGCCTCATGGCCCCACTGCCGCCTGTTGTAGACAGACTTCAGGGAGCCTATCCCCTAAGTTTGTCTGCTTTAGCTCTCGGATTCGGGAGATTGCTGTGGGTGAATCAATCCCACCGCTGCCACCAATGTACAGGAATTTACTGTCTGGGTGGTAGCCACCTGTACACCTCCCGAACGCTTTGCCAACCCTAGCTAATGCAGTGCACAATAATTGTGTAATTATTGTTACCAGGCTACTACTGACTTTGGTCATGCAAAAGAAGAACCGAATCTGGTGTAGATCAAGTGCTGGCAGTTGCAATAATTATTCAATAATTATTGGCTGCGTTTGAACCTCTCTAGGTTCGACAATAATCAGTGCCGTGATTGTTGTCTAGTTTAAAGTTTGTGTCGAACTTTGTTGCACACAATAATTCCGCAGGAATTACTGTTTAGTTTATAGTTTGTTGCGAACTTTGGGCTACCGACAATAATGGTGCTGTAATTACCGACAATAATTACGATGCGTTAATATTGTATAAGTTTGTTTCGAACTCCACAGTTCGGATTGCAATGTGTGTCGAACTACTAGGGCACCAGGTGCTTTGCGTCGTACACCTCGGGTCGAGGGAATACGCAGTAAGAGAGTGAACAATCTTACTTTCCGCCAAGCCTCGTGCTTACTAATAGTCGACCAGCGCTTGTAGTTATGATGCTCGTAGCTATGCTCAGTGCTTGCTTCTTGAGAGAGAGAATCATCTGAGAGTCAGGCTAACTCTGATATTTATTTCATGAACACTCACATATAAACAAAGTAGGCGGGTGTGATTAGCACAAGGCACACCCTTAGATAAAAATATTGGCAAACCACGCCTTGCCTTCCATGAAGCACCAAAATGCGAGTAATAATAAATTCGTGGAAAAAGTTAGTAAAAATATAATAGAATAATTATTTAAGTATAACTTGAGTAAGGGCAATAGAACTATACAGATTGGCAAGCATAGAACGCACAGTAGGAATAAAGGTAATAGAATGTAAATGTTCGTAATGGCTGCGTAACTAGGTAAACAATATGGCGTCTCTTTACCGAAGAGTGCTAGCGTCCCTTACAATATATCATTCCTCAGATGTGATGGTTTATATATATATATATATATATATATATATATATATATATATATATATATATATATATATATATATATATATATATATATATATATATATATATATATATATATATATATATATATATATATATATATATATATATATATATATATATATATATATATATATATATATATATATATATATATATATATATATATATATATATATATATATATATATATATATATATATATATATATATATATATATATATATATATATATATATATATATATCTATATATATATATATATATATATATTATATATTATATTATATATTATATTATATATTATATTATATATTAAATTATATATCATATATATATATGTATAAGTCTTGAGATTGGGAGAGAAATAAACTTTAGTAAAAAAAGTAGCAGTATTAGTAATAAACCAATAACTGTAATTTTTTGTGATTGGCAAAAGATTGAATAATAATAATAATAATAATAATAATAATAATCAGTATTTTTTATAGTTCACTAATAATAAGAGCTATAACTTATATTATCAAAACCAGCAACCGTTTGTCGATAATATTGATGATTGAACAATGATATTGAATAGGTTGCTAATGAAGTAAAATTATGCCGTTTCACTAAAAAGACCGAAATCAGGCTCAGTTAGTCTGTGAATGGATAAAAAACAGGCCCAGATGATAGTCTAATCTCTTATTATGATTTAACTTGCCGAGTATTTAATCACCACCTCTAGTAGCAGTAATACTGGCAGAGGTTTAATCAATGACAAACTAATAGTCTCTATTAACTTGCAGTGTCAATAGACTTGCCCAGCTAAACTAGTGTTAGCGCAGTGACTACTATGAGACGTATATTTTATAACTGCAACGTAGTAGAGTGGGTGCAGAGGCCTATTCAGCTACAAGCTCTATCTCCAATCAATTACGAACTTATAAACTTGCCCGGCTAAACTAGTGTCTATGCAGTCACAACTATGAGACGTAGATTTTATAACTGCCACGTTGTAGAGTGGGTGCAGAGGCTTATAGTTAGATTTGAGAGAATCAGAATTATTTAAAGTATGAGCACAACTTTATTCACCGGCAACTCTGGCACAAATAAAAATAACTCAAGCTTATATAGTAGTAATACTCAAAATTATGTCCCTGATTGGACAAAATTTAATATGTCAACTACCTACGTCTGCACACAACCTCTGACAGTAAATATTTGCACCAGAGTTGATTAAACAACACTTATAATAATTTTTAACATCCACAACAACACAAATTACTTGTAACGTGTAATAATAATAAAATAGTAATATTTAATAGAAAATAATTACAACAATGGAACATTATACAATAATGCACAGAGTAGATTACTTTAGACAGCGCTGGCTTGTTTCACCAGTCGGTTCGCTTGGATGATTTAAAACTGCTGACACATCTTATTAGCAGCATCAGTGCTGAGCGGCTACCACTAGCAGCAACATGTTATTTACTGCGAGTGCAGGTTTGCACAGATGTCTCTGGGAGTTGGCAAAGCGTGAGTGAGTCCACCGAAGGAGAGGTCATTGTGCAGCCTGCGATGTCTACTTCACCTCTAAAGAGAGGGAGGCTGAGCATGAGGTAATATTCCACAACAGCCCTTTTCAGGGCCACCAACAATTACTAAAGAGTTGAATTGTTCTAGTCCTTCGTTCGTATCAGCATTCCAGCGCAGGTTTACTTCACAAATAATAATAAATAAAAGATGACTTTGGCAAACTATACTGGTGAAATTGTTATGATGGTTAGTTAAATTAAAAAAAAATAATAAAAATACTATTGAATTTATCATTATTATGACTATGATGAACAATAATGATGATAATAATAAAAATTTAGTAGCTTGCTATAATATTATTATTAATTAATCATCAATTACACTGCAGTCTTATTTGATTATAATTATTATGGTTAGCTTGTAGTAGTACGATGTACCATAGATAACAATTAATAATATGAAAGCTCTTTACACGCAAAAAATAGCTAGTTTTCACATATTGAGAATAACGATTATAATAATAATTATTATAACAACAAACAACAATAAATGATAATAATAATAATAAATCTACCACCACAATAATAATTCTGAGTGCTTTTGGCTACAGCAACCATCACCCAAGGGAGATAGTACTAGTCAATAGGATGTAGACACTGAAATTTACAACTGTGATGATGCTGTGAGGGACGCCAGTCTTGTCGAACATTTATTATTATTTACTCCTAATTAGTCTGAGCCTTTGACTCAATATCATCTCACCTTTTGTTCTCTTTGTCTACGCAATTGTCTGAGATATTAACTCACTGTCTACGTACGATCTCAATATGTACTCGCTTATGTTTGTCTATGTCTATCCCAGTTCTATTGCTACGGTTTCTATCTAGAACAGTTCTATGATGTGCCCAAATAATAATTATTACTATTTTCTGCTTATACTTTTTCCACGAAATAATTATATAAATGCATTTTGGTGCTAATGTAAGGACAAGGCGTGGCTTGTACCAATATTTTTGCTAGGTGTGGTTAAGTAATTTGTACCCACCCTCCCTGCATAAATATCTGTGTTTTGATAACAAAAATCAGAGTTAGCCTGACTCTCAGAAGAATCTCTCTCTTTTGAAGCAAGCACTGCTAGGAGCAACAAAACTACAAGCGCTGACCTGGTCGACCATTAGCAAGCACGAAGCTAAGTGGAAAGTGAGAACGGTTCGCCCTATCACTGTGTATACCCTCACCTGAGGTGAGGATTACAACACAACGCCTAGTGCACTAATAGATCGGCATATCAAATTCGGATTCGGGGAATCCAACAAATTAGACAGCAATAATTGCAGTGAAATTATTGTCGATCTCGACTGAGTCCAGATTCGGCTACAAATAATTTTGGCATAATTATTGCCAACAGTGACAGTTCGAAACAAACTATAAACTAGACAAGTAATTCCTCAGGAATTAATGTCAGAGCACAGTTCGAAACAAACTATAAACTAGACAATAATTCACAATTATTGTCGGACCTTGTAAAGGTTCGGGCACAGCAAATAATTACCAGATAATTATTGCACGCCAGATTCGGCCGCACCCGAAACTGCACCAACCAAATGTACGCACTGTGAACCATAATAAGCACATTATTGGGCGCCGACTTAGGGCCGAACAGAGCATATCGGGAGCGTGTACAGGTGGCTACCACCCAGACACGAAATCCTGTACATTGGTGGCAGCGGTGGGATAAGCACTACCCACAGAGATCGCAACCTCCCAAACCTAGACCCGAGTAGCAGAGATGACGTACAGACAAAGGGCGGTCAGCTCCGATCGTGAGGGTTCCTCCATGCAGATCATTGGGACACTCACCGACATTCTAGAAAGGATGACAACGTCAACCGCAAGGGGCAAATTCAAGGTGCCCTGCTTTGATGGAGAGGGGGACGTACACTACTTCATACAGCGCTTCGAGGAAGTAGCTGGAATGAACCGATGGACCCGAAAGGAAGCTACAGTCCACCTCCGCCACGCCCTAACCGGCAAGGCCGAACGGTGTGGACGGGGGCCCACGCAGCCCCCTATAATAGAAGCCCTGAGAGCCAGCTTCGGGCTCACCAAGACGGAGGCCCAGAACAAGTTAGCCAGATACCGCAAACACCCAAGGGATACGTTGCGAGAACATGCTATCAGTGTGGAGAAGCTGGTGGAGGCGGCCTATGAGGAGTTACCACAAAGGAACAGAGCCGAGTTAACCCTCCAGACGTTCCAAACTACATTGGGCCACGCATACCTGCAGCGGCACCTACTGGCCGTCCGACCTACCAACCTAGAGGAGGCAATAAGGGCAGGTAATGACTACGTCCAAATACAGCACAACCCCCTTTCTCACTCCAACGTTCGGACCGTCCACGAGGGACCCCCCGACCACAACATGGATCTGCCTATCGGTGAGATCTCCTGCCAAGAGGTGGAAGACCCTCCGGCCAAGTTGTTAAAAACCGTCGAGGCTCTCGGCAAAGAAGTGGCCGACCTGAAGCGGAAGCCACAAGGAGGACCACCCAAACGCTGCTGGGGTTGCCAGCAAACCGGACACCTCCGCAGTCAAGGCAAAACTGCCCCCTGGACTGCCCGACATGGAAACGGGCTCAGCCCGCAGTAGTGGGGTCACCGACTAACTGCACAAGGGCAACCCACCAACACAGAACCCCAAACACCAACTATTGTAGCCAGAGGGCTCCACAACCATTAGAGCCACCCCCCATCACTCTAACCAACCGGTTCACTCCATTAGACAACAATGACGGAAGGGAGTCACAACCCCCAGAGGACGGAGAAATCGAGGACGTGCCAAGTCGAGAACCACCCATATGGAGCCCACCAGAAACTAGCCACGCCCAAACGATTCACCTCAACCAGATTGAAAGGCCGTATAAATCCAGCTACTATCTGTCCGGAAAGGTGGAGGGCCGTACAGTCACATACCTTGTCAACACGGGGTGTAACACAAATCTATTGGCAAAACGGGTCTACGACCAGCTTCCCCCCCCCCCCCCGAATTCAGCAGGGCCTACAGCAATATGATTCACATGGATTGATGGCAGACGGGACACGACTGCCCTTCTATGGGCTACTCACCCTCTCGGGACGCATTCGGCACATCCGGTACGACAAGACCTTCGTCGTTAGCCAAATTAATGAGGACGTAATCCTCGGCATGCCATTCCTTGCTAACCAGAGCTGCCAAATTGGATTCGACCAGCCAATCCTAACAGTCCATGGGAAAGAGCTCACATGCACGGACAGGCACGGAAGGGACTTGGTGTCAAAGGTGCAAGTGCAAAGAGACACTTACTTACCCCCTCAAACCGAAACCACCATCCTATGTCACCTCACCAGTAAATAGCCATGCCAACAAGGGATAATAGAAAGTATCGAGGGTGGACTACTCCTAGCAACCAGTGTGAACGCCCCAGATAACCAAGGTACAGTCCTAGTGAGGTGCCTCAACCCCTCCCCTGAGAGCACCTGCGTCCCAGCCGGAGAAGTCATCGGGAAATTCACAGGAATAGACCCAGAAGAGGTACAAGCTACCTCGAAACCCCCGACAGCAAGAACCCAGGACGGACGAGACCTGCCTCCTAACCTACAAGACCTGTACTCTCAGGAAAGGCAAGGATGCCAAACCAGCCAGGAGGAAGGACAACTCCGAGAGCTATTGACCAAATACCAAACAGTATTTAGCAAGGACGATGCAGACATAGGGCGCACTCACTTGGCGGAACACTCCATTCCCGTGGCCACCGGGACACGACCCATACGCTGCCCCCCGCACCGCCTAGGGGCAGAAAAGGAGGTGGAGGCCGAACGCTAAATCAAGGAGCTCCTTGCCAAGGACCTGATCAAGACGGCTGATAGTGCCTGGAGCTCACCTGTCGTCCTGGTACGGAAGAACATTCATCATGGAGATTTTGCGTCGATTACCGCAAACTGAACGACGTCACCCGCCAGGACGCATACCCTATCCCCCGGATAGATGATTCACTGGAGGCCCTAGCTGGCAGCCGCTACTTTTTCTCGCTGGACCTGACCAGCGGATATTGGCAAGTGCCGCTCGACGCCAATGCCCAACAAAAGTCTGCCTTCATCACTCGAAGTGGACTATGGAGATGGAAAGTCCTCCCCTTCGGACTTACCTCAGCACCCGCCACATTCCAGCGACTGATGGAACGAGTGTTAAAAGGCTTACACTGGAAAACGCTCCAATTGTACCTCGACGACGAAATCATAATCGCCCCTGACTTTCAGACCCACATACATAGACTCGGAGAGGTGCTGGACCGACTCCAACAGGCAGACCTGAAAATCAAGCCCTCAAAGTGTGAGTTGCTGAGCCAGAGAGTACGCTATTTAGGCCACATAGTGAGCGCAGAAGGTGTAGCCGCGGACCCCGGAAAGGTGGACGAGGTCAAGAAGTGGGAAGACCCCAGAGATGTAAAAGCCCTACAGGCATTCCTAGGCACCGCCGGCTACCACCGGCAATACATTTCGGAGTATGCCACCAAAGCCAAGCCTCTGACCGTGCTGACCGGCAAGGGAGCCAGCTGGAGGTGGGGAGAGGAAGAGCAACGAGCATTCCACAACCTCAAGTCTAGACTGAGCCAAGCCCCCATACTAGGTTACCCCGACCCCTCGGCCACCTACATCTTAGATACCGATGCCAGCGCCGTGGGACTGGGCGCGGTGCTCTTGCAGGAACAGGAGGACCAAGAACGAATAATTGCTTACTACAGCAAGACCTTGGCTCCGGCAGAACGGAACTACTGCGTGACCAGGAGGGAACTCCTAGCCGTGGTGAAAGCCGTGAAGCATTTCCGGCCATACCTGTACGGCAGAAAGTTCCGACTTAGGACGGACCACGCCTCCCTCCGCTGGCTGTGCCGCAGAAAGGAACCGTCCCATCAGATTGCACGCTGGTTAGAAATATTGGTCGAATTCACCTACCAACTGGAACATCGAGCAGGCCCCCACCATGCCAACGCCGATGGACTCAGTAGACAGGACCAATGTGTGGACTGCAAACAATGCAACACCATTGAACGGCGGGACTGGGGACCCTCCCACCCCGACCTTGCCGGAGAGGGGGAACCACCTCGGGTTCAATTAACAGTAACCGACACCACTCAGAGTACTAAGGAGCTAGCCCAAGCTCAACAAGAGGGCAGCCACCCTGTGGCCCGTCTGTACCAGGCAGTCAAAGACAAGGAACCCATCTCGCCAAGAGAATTGGAGGAAGGTGGCACAGAGCTGCCAGTGCTACACGACCGAAGGGAGCGCCTGCGTATAAGGCCCGACGGAGTGCTCACCATCCGCTTAGAACACCAAGGCAAGACCAAGCACTGCACCGTCTGCCCCCCTTCGTGGCATGAGAGCACGATATGGGAGACCCACAAACTGGCTCACGCCGGCATCGATAGAACTAGGAACCGTGTAATGCTCGACTGGTATTGGCCAGGGATGCCCGCAATGGTACGCCGCCTCGTGAGGAACTGCGAGGTATGCCAGGTGGCTAAAAAGAGTCGGCACCCTGGTGCCCCCGAGGGCCATCGGCTGTACGCTGGAAGACCCTTCCAGAAGCTGACTGTGGAACTGGTGAGACCCCTACCCCACACTCGTCAAAAGAACCGGTGGATCCTCGTCCTCACGGACCATTTCACCCGCTGGCAAGATGCCATTGCCACACCAGATGCCACAGCACCCACAGTAGCCGCCACCTTGGACGAAAGGGTATTCAGCTATTAGGGACTACCCGAGCAACTACACACAGATCAGGGCGCACGGTTCGAGTCAACTTTGTTGGAAGAGCTGTGCACCCTGTGGAGCGTAAGGAAGACGCACACTACCCCCTACCACCCCCAGGGGAATGGAGTGGTAGAGCGCCAGAACAGAACGCTGGGCGACGCTCTACGGTCCTTGATCCTCACTAGAGGACAAGACGAATGGGACGGTTTGTTACCCAAGATAATGCGGGCATGCCGAGCAACCCCCAACTCCACCACCGGGGAGACGCCCAACCTCTTGATGATGGGCCGGGAAATGCGACTCCCAGACCAGCTCTATGGACACGCCCCCACCGTAGACAGGACTACCGTCACCAAACACACCCTACGCACCCAAAAAGACCTGGACATAGCCCACGAATACGTACGGGATTTACAACGCCGGGTACGGCAAGAGGAAGGAGACGAGCCACTAAGGTTCACAGAGGGTGACCTGGTTGTTATTGAAAATAAACGCCGCACCAAGGGGAGCAATCCCAAACTCCAACCGAGTTATGTGGGGCTGTATACAATCACGAAGGCCTACCCTAACCACACATACCGCCTGAGGAAAGACGGACAGGGTTTTTTTACACAAAATGGCCGGCGGCTGAAACACTACAGGTCATGCCAAGAGGCAGTCGGCAGGGCACCCCCAAGCAGAGAGCAGGCTGTCCGGCCAAATATGAGGGGGGCCTACCTGGGACGCCCCGTGCCCAGAAGTAACATAGAGGTAGAAGAACCACCCCCCGACCCCCCTAGGAGGGCCGAGGAGGAAGCTAGAGAGGAGACCCGACCCACACCACTAACACCTCTGGAAGAACTAGCCACCGGCGAGCCAAACCACGCAGGGTCACCAGAGAGGCCACCTCCACCTGAGCACAGGGTCCAGGCGCCTCCAGTCGCGACAGTCCCATCAACAACTACAGGGGGACAGGAACTGGATACAAACGAATGGCCACCCCTACCACCTAGACCAAAAACCACCACTGCCTATGACAGACCCAGAAGGGAGCCGAAGAAACCAGTGAAATTCACTGATTATCAGTGCTATAGGACACAAGAAGCACAAGACACCCGAAACTGCACCAACCAAATGTACGCACTGTGAACAATAATAAGCACATTATTGGGCGCTGACTTAGGGTCGAACAGAGCATCTCGGGAGCGTTTACAGGTGGCTACCACCCAGACACGAAATCCTGTACAATGCAACAGAGGCTGCAGATCTATCATGTGCTCATTATCAAACAAAATGTTTGATTAAAAGACGTAATAAATCTAAAACCATACACTTTGGTCATCACTACTAAAGTCAACCTTGACCTAATGAATCCGGAAATGCAGCCCTAAAGCTTCCAAGTTATGTATGATGAAGTGGGGTGTTACACTCCATATATCCCGAAGATCGCTGGTTATACAATTGTTTCCTGTTAGTTGCTAGGTAAAAATCGCAAAATCCAAGCTGAAATCTAAACAAATAATGCCGAAAAGTTGTAAACACCCATGGCAAGACAAATCTAATTTTTTTTGTTCTATATGAAACTGGGGTCGTGAGACCCATGCGACCATAGCAAAATCCGCTCCTGGGGAATTAGCCTTGTTAAATTTAACATAGTGCTCAACATGTCTGCAGCTGAACATGTGACATTAAGTAGCAAAATTATGGCAATGAGTGAAAAAATTGCAAGAAAACCACTTTCCTCTTCTCATGTCCAGTTTCTTAGCAGCTCCAAATGTGGCATTTATTGGAACTACACAATTCTCTGTCCACTTGATACTGTGGTAGATTTTGATGCACACTAGTAGTGAACAGGTCGTTTACGCTAGAACCTTGCGAGACAGTGCGCTAGACTTTTACCCACAGCGTTTGGTTAACAGCTGTTGGGTGGAAAGTCCTACTGTGCCGGTGGCATAGTGAGCAGGGCCGGTAGTGACCTCTGCAGGGTCGGTAGTTACCCCTACAGGGTCGGTAGTGACCCCTACTGACCCGGTACAGCTGTACTGGGCCAGCACAAGATGGCCCCCATAGAGGAGGATCCTCAAAAGTGTGTAGGAGCTTAGTCAAGGTCGAGAACAGGAAGTACTTACCGTTAGAGTATCGACTCCATGGACCCAACTCTACGTACAGCCTTGGAGCCTTGCAGGACTACTCATTGGACAATAAGGAGAAAGGACTCCGCCCTTAGCCACTTGGCACCTCCCTTGATTAACCATACTGCATTGTTGATAGGCTTGTTATTTATATAACCGTTTGTATTGGTTAATCTGCTTCCTGTGTATTGATTGTTATATGTTTTGTGCCTATCAGCTCTCCTATAAAAGGAGAGCAAACACTGTTACTCTTTGAATGCATTACAATGTTGCCATGGCATATACTCTTATATTGCTAAACCCTAGAGGAATAATTACCCTCAGGACAGCTTAGAGAATAAAACCATTATTACAGACACTACACGGTACTGTTTGTTTGAGCCATGGGCTCTTGCCTTACCGGGTAATTCGGTTGCCCTGCACAGTTGTCACTGTCGGTCAGCACAGTGTCCCCTCTGGAGAGAGGTAGAATACTTGAGATTAGTGGATGTCTGTGGTAACAGACCGAAATCCATTACAATACACATAGTCCCATCAATTATTTCTTTTTCTTTTATTAACTTTGGATTGAAAGAGTGGCTTAGCTCCTAAACAGAAGACTCCCGCTTTCCACTGTGTGGGCTTATTTTGTTAAATTATCATATTATTGTATTAACCTTCAACCATATGGTATTTTTGTAAAGAAGATCAAGCGGATTTCAATAGTTTCAAAAATTGGCTCGCTACTGATTCAGAAATTCTGCTCATCACCAACTGCTAAGTGTAAGCAGTTGCATGAGTACCATCAAAAACTCTCTAAAATGATTGCAAAGACTCTCTAAAATGATCGCCAAGCAGCCAAAATGAGTGCAATCATATTTGTGCAGAGCAACCAAACAACTACTCAAAAGTACAAAAACAAAATTTTTCCCGCAACCATAGAGTGTGTCCGCTCCCTGGTATACAACCATCAGATGTAGTTGTAACCGAAGTTGTACTTCTCAGTAGTGTTTCAATTTTCTCTGGAACTGTTGTTGTCTCTGGAGATGTATTTGTCTTTGAAGTTGTATTAGCCTCTGGAGATGTAATTGTCACTGGAACTGTATTCGTTGTTGAAGTTGTTATTTTTGTTGGTGTTGCAATTTAAGTAAAAATGTATTTACAGTAATCTTTAAAGTCTGTAAAAAGTTTATTTGGGATCAGATATCTAGTCACAGTTGTCAGAGTATTGTTATATCTTCTGAGGTATCCTATAGTCTCATCAGTTTTGCATCTGTGATTACAATCATCAGTTATACTACGACTGTGTCCGTCAATAGTTTGACTTGGAACATGCAAAACCACGTAAACGTTTGCAAACTTAGAATTTCATTGATGACAGTTTTCTACCGATTGCAACAAGACTAAGGGAATACTTTCTCCATTATTTTTGTTATCAGTTGGCCACCCGCCAAACTACATTATTTTTCCTTCTCATGTATTTGCAACTTTGTTGGTAACAACGTTTATTGACATACTTTTAGAAGTTATTGCTGCCAACCTCCAATAGCTCACTATTTTAGGGTTCGTATTGTTGGAACCTTTTTTGCTGCCGGTGACCCTAACCCTTCCCCCCAGCCCCCACGACCTTACACCCCTTGTTACCCTCAAAGAAAAGAGTATCATGCCATCAGGGCCTCCCTTAATTAGAAGTATACCTAAATTGGTGTAACTTGGATACTGGCTATCGAGGGCCTGTATCCACTCTGTATGTAAGTTATGTGTACATATAGCAGCTATACAGGCTCTGTCCCCCGGATCTAACAGGGAAATATGGCTACCAAACATGAATCCAACAAAGAAAAATGGTTGCCAAGGAAATCCCAAGATTCAGAGAAGTATAGGAGCCTCCCGGATTTAATACACAAAGCTTACGCAGTGGAGTGGAACAAGAGCTAATATGAAGGAGAGAGTAACCCACAGGACTTTGTGCCATGTGTTCACTCTTGTGATTGGTTGATAAATGTTTACCTTATTGGATGAACTGTATTGATTGGTTAATCAATCGTGTAATTATATATGATTTGCTTACCCTAATAAGGAAGTTAGACTTCCTGATTACTTCCTATAAAAGGAATTGTTGTGGGTCAGGAAGGCAGAAGTCTTGTGGATTGATATATATAAACGTTTTTTATTGCCAAACAGATTGTAAAATAAATTACTATTAAGTAGAACTCTGTATCCTTTATCTGCGGCGCGGTGTCTACACCAGTTGGTCAAAGTCAAGCGTAGTGGATGCCATTGTGTAGTAGTGTGAATGAGGAAAAATATAACAATATTCATAAACAATGCCTCGACTTGTGAGTACATTCTATAAACTCTCCCTCCATACAGCCTATCACCATGGGTATTACTTTTATCCTGTGACCAACATCCCTTCCCGAGTCCTCAAATGCTAGCTGTTGGTATTTCTTTCTTTCCTCTGTATTTTGTTCCTGTAACTTCGCTTCACTTGGTATGCCATATCAAGCATATCTAGTAATTTTTTTGCTTTGTGCTCAAAATTACCCCTGGACTCCATGTACCTGACTCTTTTCTGATAATGTTTAGAAAATCCTAGTTCACTTGTCTTTTAACAATGTTCCTTATGACCTTTTCAACGTCTACCATGAATTTTTTTTTTTCACTGTTATTATTAGTATTATTACTCTCGTTACTAAGTTTCAATCTACCATACTGTAAAAAAAATTAGTGCAATCCTTTTTTACAGTACCTACTTCCTGGCCCCTTGGACCTACATCATTTACCCCACATCCCTTTTTTTACACATTTTGTCTGTAATCCCCACTGTCTCATTTCCTTAACAACAGCTACAACTTTGCCCTGCCTGCACAGCGGCAATGTACCCAGAGTGGCCAAAATCTCTGGGTATTGAAAGCAGCTCTTCCCCCTCCCCACCCCATTGTATATGAATAGGGACTGGATGATCATGTTAACCACAGAACCAAGATGTAGGATGACCAATAACCTACCAATTTCCAGTTCATTTGGAACAAAACAAAGCCCTTTTTCACTTAGATATCTACATCAAACTACATCTAACCGCATCACAGCTTCTCCAAACTTATATGTAAAACAGAGTCACGTCCTGGCCAAGTTGAGGAGCAAGGCTAATAAAGCAATATATATAAATGACCATAGAAAGCTGACCAAAAGTAAGAGACAAAATCTGTAATGAGATGGCGATGTTATGATGATGAAACAACAAGAAAAGCGGTGGAGCCTAGAAAACAAGCGGATAGGCAATTTATCAACTAATTATGTGTTCATGTTAGTAAATAACTGTCATTACGCTGTTTGGCTTCGGTGAGGTAATTGTACTTTTTTATTTACATTTACCTTTTTAGCATTGATACGTGCCACAGAAACTGTTTAAAAAAACAGTCCAATTTGTACATGTACTATGTGGCAGAGCAACTTTATGTCTCAGTTTATAATTGGATTCTTACCTGTATAATATCCTTGAGACAATAAACTGTATTATTGTGGGAGATTTGTGTGAAATCAGTGACCCCAGCCCTTCCCTTCCCCCTCAACCCCCTCTACCCTGCACCCCTTGCCACCCCAGAAGGGTGTAATAGAACCCCTTCCCCTTTGTCTAGAAGCATCCATAAAATACCTAAGCTGTGCAACTACTATAACTTATAATGTATGCCCAGCCACCCACTATACTGATGAGTCATTCGGAGATTTACTCGGTCATATATAGCCGCCATTCGGAGATTAGCCGGGCAAATATGGCCGCCAATGGATAAGCATGAGTGAACAAGGAACCTAAACAGCCTAATGGAGTTATACAATAGAAGGAGTATCAATGTGGGAACCAAGCTTAAAGAGGAGGAGCCTTGGAGCTACTAAGACAATCAACTGAAATAGTGCATGCATGACACCTTGTTTACTGTTTATTTATGTATTGATTGCGATGATTTGTTAATAACTTGTAAGAAAATAGTGTATTGGTTCACCGTAATAAGGGAGTGTGCCTTCCTGGTCTCTCCTATAAAAGGAATTGTTGGAAATCAGGAGGGCAGAAGTTATTGTGGATTACTGTGGAGTTGTTGTGCATGACTTGCAGTAATATTGGAGCAATCATTGTACTTGTATCTTGCTAAATAGAATGTTAATAATAAACCATTATTATTAACAAGGAACACTCTTGTCGATTGTCTGGACATTATTAGTATTAACAAGGAATACATGGAAGCCGTTGTGTCGGTGGTGTAAATCAAGATAGAAAAACACTACATTGGTGGCAGCGGTGGGATCTATGAACGAGAGAGACACAACGGATAGGAAGAGAAGAAGTTAGAGAGAGAAGAAGGTAGGAAGAACTAGGAGCTATACCAAGCCGTATCTCTTGCATACCACCTTCCCCACCTCCCCAGAAGTCATACCAAGCCTGTATAGCCATATACTACCTACCCCGAAGCTATACCAAGCCTGCATCTCTAGCATACCACCTTTCCCCCCTCCCCAGAAGTCATACCGAGCCTGTATAGCCATATACTACCTACCCCGAAGCTATACCGAGCCTGTATACCCTGTATACCACCTTCCTCCCCTCCCCAGAAGTCACACCAAGCCTGTATAGCCATATACTACCTACCCCGAAGCTATACCGAGCCTGTATACCCTGTATACCACCTTCCCCCTCTACCTAGAAGTCATACTGAGCCTGTATAGCCACATACTCCCTACCCCGAAGCTATACCGAGCCTGTATACCCTGTATACCAGCCTATTCTTGCCAAAAACAGTCACTCAACCCCCCTAGATTGCCATTGTATCTAACATGGCCACCCAAAGAGCTAGGAGTGCCGGTAGAGACCCTGTCGGAGCACAACCTACCGTAGCGCTGGAGCAACTCACCGAAGATCTGCAGATGTTGGTACAGCCTCCCCGAGGACCAATACAGACACCCTTCAAGGCCCCAAAGTACGACGGGACGGGAGACATTGAGTATTTTGTCACTCGGTTCCTCGAGGTCGCAGATGCCAATGACTGGGGCCAAGCTACAGCGCTGATGCATCTCCGAGCAGCACTAAAGGACGAGGCACTAGAGTGTGGACGCCCCCCCCTCACGTAGAAGGTATCTTCGCCGCCCTCCGAGCCCGTTTTGGACTCACCACAAAGGAAGCGCAGGCCAAGTTAATTGTGTTGCGTCGTTCTGCCCAAGCCTCACTACAACAACTTGCCAACAAAGTGGAGAAATTAGTTCGTGTGGCATACGATAACCTACCCCCCCCCCCCTCGAAGAGTCGACCGAATGGTGCTAGAGACTTTCGCCAGCACTATTGGTAATGCCTATCTACAACGGCACCTGCTGGCAGTCCAACCACACACGATTGAGGAGGCTATTAGAACTGCAAACGAATTCCTGCAAGTCAAAGTTGGATTCGAAGACAGGCCCTCCAGAGTGAGAATAGTGGAAGAGGAGGAAGAATACTTACCCCCACCCAGTGACCGGCCCTCCCCAACTTCCCCCCTAACCAAGTCCAACAGACGGCCACCCTACCAGAGGAAACCCTCAGTGCCTTGATGAAGAACTTACAGACGTTGACCGAAGCAGTTAAGCTCCAGTCCGACACATTGCAACAATTACAACAACAAGTCAACCCACCCCTTGCCCCCTCCCTCCCCCACCCTTTCCCTACATACGCCCCCCTCCAGTGTTGGGGATGGGGCACTATCGGCCATTTACAAAGAAGCTGCCCGGTCAAACCTTGGCCATCTACCCCGTCCCCCCCCCCCCCCCCCCCGAACCAGCGGTCGAAAAACGGGCACCGCCCGCAGTAGGGAAACCGGCCCCTCACTGCCCCCGGGCACCCCGGCGTTATCAAAGAAAGTTGGCTAGAGTAGAACAGTACAACTCCGTACTAGAGATTCCCCCATGGCAGAGAGAGAGATGACGAGTAGTACCCATCTCAGAACCCTGGCAACTACTCATCACCAACCGGTATACCCCGCTCCAAGATATAAGAGACGAAGAGCCCTACTCCCCGGTACCCAGTGAAGTGGAGTCGGACTACTACCCTACTGACCTGTATACCCAACCCAACCCTTCTCATAGACAAAGTCTTGCTGACCACGGTCACCTGGTGTGCCACCCTACACAGGACACCGAGCCACACCCACCTCGTCAGTCTTTGGCTAAGAAACTACTCCCCCCTCAACCCCGTTGACCACTGAGCGACCCTCTCGTACTCGAAATAGACGCTCCCCTACCCCCCAACCCTCAGCAGTTAAACCCGCTGACCTCACTTACCCCTCATCAGAGCGCCCTTACAAGGCAAGCTACTTCTTACCCGGTCTAGTAGAGGGAAAACCGGTGTCAGTACTCATCGATACTGGATGCACCACCAACCTCTTATCGCAACACCTGTTCAATCGACTGGCCCTAACTACTAAGAGCTCCTTGCAAGAAGGTGATTCACACGGTGTGTTAGCCGACAGAGCTCACATCCCCTTCTTTGGTACCATCCGCCTACCCATTCTGCTGCAAGATGTCAAAACGGAAGCCACTTTCGTCGTAGGCCAAATAAATGAGGACGCCATTCTGGGCATGCAATTTCTCACTTCTCATCAGTGTCGCATGAAGTTCGACCTTTCAGTGATAGAAGTTAATGGCCAAGAACTGCTGTGTACAGACCAGCAAGGCAGAGTACTGGCTACTGGAGTCCAGGTGGTTAGAGACACTCAGATCCCCCCCCCCCCCACACCGAAGCAACTATACTGTGCAGAACTACCCACTCCATACACCTTCCCCTCGGTATCGTAGAAGGCATCCCCAACTCCCCCCCCCCCTTGCTGCCAGTCTTAATACCCCAAATGACCGGCATCAGCTATTGGTGAGGTGTCTCAACCTCACCAACCAACCGCTGGACTTGAAAGCTGGCAAAACGATAGGAAGCTACACTGGAGTACATAACGGTGATGTAGGATCACCAGTAAAAGAAGATGAGCCCACTTCCCCCCCCCCCTCCACCGCCATTCCCCCCGTCCCCGAACATCTAAAAGAGTTGCATGTCCAAGCACAAGGCAACTGTCACACCCCCAGGAGGCGTTCAAATTGGCACAACTCTTGCACTCATATGAGGAAGTATTCAGTAAAGGTCACCATGACGTCGGCCCTACCAACCTAGTAGCCCACAGCATTCCCCTGAGACCTGGCGCTTAACCCATGCGTCAACATCCCCATAGGCTAGGGCCTCATAAAGAGAGAGAGGGTGAAGAACAAGTAACCAAGCTGCTCGAACGGGGTTTGATAGAACCCAGCACTGGCGCTTGGAGTTCACCCGTAGTATTGGTGAAGAAGAAGGATGGCACCTGGCGCTTCTGTATTGATTACCGGCGTCTAAATGCGGTAACCCAACAGGACGCCTACCCCCTCCCTCGTAGAGACGAGAGCCTAGATGCGCTGTCTGGAAGTCGGTATTTTAGTACCCTTGACCTAGTGAGCGGGTATTGGCAAGTGCCCCTTGATGCAGACGCCAGCGACAAATCTGTCTTTTCAACTCGATCAGGCCTATACAAGTGGAAGGTCCTCCCATTTGGTCTCACCTCTGCCCCAGCCACCTTCCAAAGACTCATGGAACGAGTACTACACAGACTTCACTGGAAGTCACTCCTCCTATACCTAGATGACATTATCGTCATCAGTCCCGACTTCCCCACCCACCTACACTGGCTGGCAGAAGTGCTACAGCAGCTCAAAGCAGCAGGACTTAAGTCAAAGCCCAGCAAATTCGAACTGCTACAGTCACAAGTCCGCTATCTTGGACACCTTGTCAGTGAGCATGGTGTTTCCAAAGATCCCGAAAAAACCGCGGTAGTCCGTGAGTGGCCCACCCCCACCTGCCTTAAAGAACTCCAAGCATTCCTCGGTACAGTCGGGTATTACTGACAATACCTCCCTCCCTTCTCCATTACGGCCAAGCCCCTGACCAAGTTAACCTGCAAGGACGTTCCATGGGAATGGACCACCCCTCAGAGAGAAGTTTTTGTACAGCCTAAAGCTGGACTGCTGTTTGCCCCCATTCTCGGCTACCCAGATGCCGATAGCCCGTATATATTGGACACCGATGCAAGCGATGACGGTGTTGGAGCTGTCCTCTCCCAACTACAGAATGGTGAAGAAAGAGTGATAGCGTATTATAGCAAAACACTGAGCCCACCTGAACGCAACTATTGTGTCACTCGCAGAAAACTAGTGGCCGTAGTCAAGGCCACAAAGCATTTCAGGCCCTACCTCTACGGTCAAACCTTTCGGGTGAGAACAGACCATGCCTCCCTCATGTGGCTATGTAAGCGTAAAGAGCCGTCCAGCCAAGTAGCCAAGTGGCTCGAAACTCTCTCGGAGTTCCAGTTTACCATCGAACACCAAAGTGGACACTTGCATGGAAATGCTGACGGCCTTAGTAGACGGTGTACCTCCGATTGTAAGCAATGTAATCACATTGAAGCCAGCGACGGCGGACCCACGAAGAAAGAAATATTGCAAACCTCGCCCCATCCCTTCTCCCCTCCCCATCCACCCCAGCTGATCCCACCCCGTCACACCCCCGAGTGGTAGCTATCACTCGCCACCCACCCCTGACACCGACCTGCTGGACGCTCAGAAGACGGCCACCACCCGGTAGCCATGATCTACGAGGCGGTAAAGAACCATACCTCTATTCCCCCACAGCAGTTGGAACTCGGAAGTAATGAACTCCGACAGCTGGAGAAACGCCAACACTCTATGCAGATCCGCCCAGATGGTATTCTAGAGGTAGACCAAGTCGGACAGAATAGAGCCCACTGGTGTGCTGTGTGCCCCCCCAGCCTGAGAAGCAAAGTAATGTGGGAGACACACGTCTTGGCTCACGAAGGCATACAACGGACATTAAAGAGATTACGCCTCACATGGTACTGGCCAGGTATGACCGCGGATGTACGGAGAGCCATTAACAGCTGTGAAACCTGTCATCGGGCTAAACATGGCGGTAAAAAACCCAACCCCACACGGCAGCGAATGTATGCCGGCCGCCCTTGGCAAAAGTTGGCCGTAGACCTGGTGGGCCCCCTCCCTGAGACCGATAGGGGAAACAAGTGGATACTCGTCTTAACAGATCACTTTACCCGTTGGCAAGATGCCCTTCTCCTCCCTGATGCCACTGCCCCTGTTGTTGCCACCGCCCTCGACGAACACGTGTTCTGCTACTTCGGGCTGCCCGAACAGATGCACACCAATCAGGGCGCCCAGTTTGAGCCGAGTCTCATGCACGAACTCTGTACTCTCTGGCGGGTAAAAAAGACTCGGACCACTCCCTACCACCCCCAATCCAACGGTTTAGTAGAGCGCAATAATAGGGTATTAGGAGATGCCCTACGCTCTCTCCTATTGAAGAGACAGCCCGGAGAATGGGACTTGATTCTCCCCCAAATAATGAGAGCGTTCCGTGCCACCCCCCATTCTACTACAGGCAAAACACCAAACTTCTTGATGATGGGAAGGGAATTACGGCTCCCCGACAAACTAACTTATCACCCCCCTCCCTTGGTTAAGTGTGTGCCCGTACACGAATATGCCCAAGCCCTACACGAAAGGCTTGAAGAGATTCATGAGACTCTCCAATCGGAGCAGCAACAGATAAGAGGAGACGAAGGAGGGGAGCCATCTCTATTCAAAACGGGAGATGATGTATGGTTGGAGAACCGGAGGAGAAGAAAGGGAGAGAACCCCAAACTCCAACCCAAGTTTGTGGGCCCCTATATAATAGAGGAAGCCTACAGTAACCACACATACCTGATCAATCGACACGGCCAACAGTCAGTGCAAAACGGCACTCGCCTGAAACCATATAGGGCATGCCTGGAGCTGTACGGACAAGTCCCTGCAGCTTTAGAACCCGTCCGCCGCCCCAACAAGCGTGGCGCTGCTCCCCGCAGGAGAACTCAACTCCCTCCCCCTTTACCAGAAATACCCTTTCCACTCCTGGACCTCCCAATGCCTTCCCCTTATACGGCGCCCCCCATCCCTCCAATCTCTCCCCCAGTAGAGAGGCCAGTGCCCAGAGCAAGTCAACCTGTAGAGAGAGCAGCACCCAGAGCACCTCAACCTGTAGAAGGGTGCTCACCAAATCTCTCCAGCAAAAATCAATCCAATCGGACGAGAACTGGCCGAGCAGTAGGTCATACGGTAAACCAAGAAGTTGTCCCCCCCCCGCCAGTCGCACGCCCCCATCCCTTAGCCCCAGCACCTACAGGCCGCCCTAGACGAAATGTAGGACCACGCCAACGGTATGGCCAACCTTTGTGTCACCAAGTCACTGCAAGAAGTGATACACTACAGGAAGAAAGAACCAAGTTATTGGCTACAGTTAAAGCATTCACCACTAAGCCTGAGGACCACAACCCCCCTTGCCTAGTCTCAAAAGAATCGCTCGAGTCTCCCCTACCCCCCTCCAAACTTCAGCTGGCTCTCTCCATTCAATCCCCTGCAGGAGCCCCCAAAAATACCCCTCTTTTCCCCTTCTGTCATGAGTCATACCCCCAAAGTGGCAGAGCAAACCGGTTTGCAGCTGAATAGTCTAGAAAATATTGCCCTTTTGTCTTCCAACTTGCTTACTGAGCAGTCCGCTTGCTTACTACAGCTCCTTCAGAACTACTTGCAAAGTATGAACACCGAAACTTCCGCCTGCTTACAGCTTGAGGATGAGGACGACAACCTCCTGCTCGAAGCTAATCTAGCTGAATATCAGCCACCCGCTAGCCACAGCGAGGATCAGCTGCTAGGCATAACAGGAGAGTCAGCATCCACTACGCTACCAGCAGCCACGTCAAGTCAACCTGGTGAGTTGAAAAGTGCCTATGATAAGTGGGTACTCAAGAACGCTACGGCCAGTGACCCTTTAGCTCTCACCACCCTTGTGCCTTCCCCCCCCCAACCGACTTAGACAAGTTTCCACTCCTTGCTCCAGCTAAAAGACCACCCACTAACCTCCCCCTGGTCCCTACTACAATCATTCCTCCAACAAAACTTGATTATAGCTACAGCCAATGTGTGAAGAAACCCCCCAAGCCAAATCCCCCTTCTCCCAGTGACCCCGGCACTACCCCGGCTCGGGATCCAGCTACCCTGGCTCGGGATAGATGGACCACCCTCCAGAGAACCTCACACCACCCCCACGGAGTAGATCTGGCATTGGAACGCAAAAAAGTATTAACGGAATGGCCAAATACCACTTCTCCAACTAGTAATAGTCGAGTAATAGTATCCCCCTTATCGTCTCAAATTACCCCGTCCCAGGATGCCCCCCTAAATGTGGATACCGGAGCCGCAATACCCGGCAGCTAGCCGTACACGTGAATCAACACTACATAAAGCATTTCTGCCGCTGCCGCTTTACAAGTGAGAGCAGAGATACAGTTTATGGACATCAAAGTAGGTTGGATAATGACGGAGAGCCTGAACACGTAGGCAAAACAGGAATGATCTATGCGGTAGATAAGCAGTCCTACGAGCGCTAGTGCCCTTACACAATGGAACGACCCACCCAAATTTGAGCAGTGCGTGCCCACGCAAACGGGTACAACCCTTACTTCACCAGCCAAAGTCCCCAAATGTGACCATTCACCAAGTGACACCCAATCTTCCAACAAGCGTCTTTCTAACCCCATTCCCAGCTTGATGTCTGTCCGTCTAACTAATTACCGTATAGCAAAAAAGTCAGCCCCTGCCACCACCCTCCCCCCTGTCTCCCCACCTACTCCACCCTGTGATACTTCTCCCTTTGCCCAGATACCCCCCCCCCCCCCGCAGACACCCCCCAGTACCCCCTGCCAACTGGAGACTTTCTAGTCAAGAGAGAGAGTGCAGACTTGGAGGCTGACCTACGAGCACTTCGCCAGGCACTACTAAAGCCCCACACCTTGCCAGCCGCAAAAAGGGATATAAAGATGGAGTACGAAGCCGCAGAACTTGAAGCTGCCTCCCTCCGCAGTTTGGCTACTGAGGTCCGAGGCAACCTGTTTGCCAGTGTACAATAGGCTGTATTGTATTAACTGTATTCCTTTCAACCAAATATATATTATTCCTGGTGAGGTACACCACAAATCTTTGTTGTTGATTCATTAATTAGAGACGGTGTCCCTAATGGAGCGGAGTACGTGGGAGATTTGTGTGAAATCAGTGACCCCAGCCCTTCCCTTCCCCCTCAACCCCCTCTACCCTGCACCCCTTGCCACCCCAGAAGGGTGTAATAGAACCCCTTCCCCTTTGTCTAGAAGCATCCATAAAATACCTAAGCTGTGCAACTACTATAACTTATAATGTATGCCCAGCCACCCACTATACTGATGAGTCATTCGGAGATTTACTCGGTCATATATGGCCACCATTCGGAGATTAGCCGGGCATATATGGCCGCCAATGCATAAGCATGAGTGAACAAGGAACCTAAACAGCCTAATGGAGTTATACAAGAGAAGGAGTATCAACGTTGGAACCAAGCTTAAAGAGGAGGAGCCTAGGAGCTACTAAGACAATCAACTGAAATAATGCGTGTGTGACACCTTGTTTACTGTTTATTTATGTATTGATTGTGATGATTTGTTAATAACTTGTAAGAAAATATTGTATTGGTTAACCCTAATAAGGGAGTGTGCCTTCCTGGTCTCTCCTATATAAGGAATGGTTGGAGATCAGGAGGGCAGAAGTTATTGTGGATTACTGTGGAGTTATAATGCATGGCTTGCAGTAATAGTGGAGTAATCATTGTACTTGTATCTTGCTAAATAAAATGTCAATAATAAAGCATTATTATTAACAAGGAACACTCTTGTCGATTGTCTGGACATTATTAGTATTAACAAGGCATACATGGAGGCCGTTGTGTCGGTGGTGTAAATCAAGATATAAAAACACTACATTATCACCAGAAATTCAAGTCTTCTGTCCAGCCTGATGGCTAGCCGTAGGAGGAGGGTGTTGTTGGAGACATTGGCTGAAGAAGATGCTGAGTGTAATCTAAGTGATTGAATCAGCAACAGCTAGGAGTTGGAGAGAATTCGAGGCAAACTCAGTTAACAAAGCCATTGCATCAGCTGATAACACGTAAGGTGTAGTGCTAGCTAGCAATACACTTCAGTTTTGTCCGAGAAGATAATCGAATACTTCATGACATGCGTCAACAAAACACTTCTTTAAGTTAAAGTTTGCCAGATAAATACTACGGTAACGAGTGAGAGTAGAAAAATGTAAATGTCTTGCTCACTGGTGTCCCCTGCAATAGTGTTATTTAGAGTGTAGTGGAAGTGCTTTTATCGAATTACTACCTGCAGGTTAACTAATTTGATAAGTTAAAGTCTAAGAAACATTCTCTGATCTTTTGGGAAATATGTAGCTAAACAGAAGCTCGCAGTTGGAGTTGAGCGGGGTTGTCGCCTGTAGAACACAACGGTGAGGTGTAAAGGTGCTACAGGTTTGTACTATTTTTCAGGTTGCTTTTCCCAAATTACACAAAACTTAATCAGTGAGTCAAGTTACTGATTTATAAGTGGCGATTTGGAATTTGCCGCGGATTGTAATTCTGATTAAAATTAGTGACCACTGTTTCTTGGATATTTTTAGGACCAGGTATACAACTTTTTGATTTTGGCAAAAAAATTTTGAGGAGAGCCAGGTGACTGTGAAAAGCTGCAAGCAGGGATGAAACTTTGGGCTCGGTAGCTATCCAAAGTGTCATGTTAACTTTTCACATTTGAAGTATTGCCAATAGGATGGAACTAAATCATTTAGCATTGCAGAAGGAAAAGTCACACTTTGTTCCGTGAATAATAAACAGTAAATTGTGATGACAATGTTCACTAACAAATAACTGCTTCTTCGATAATTTTTGTGTCCATGTATTGCTGAGAACAAAGGGAACTTGAGAAAAAGAACTTTCAAAAATTTACATTCTAACAGAAAAGAAGCATTTTTCAGTATCTTTCCGCTCGTGATTACTTTTTTGGAGCAAGGAAAAGGATTCTTTTTGGTTTATTTCAACAGACGTTTTAAATGTCGGCAAAACGAAGCTTTATTAATTTAGTGTCTTTAAGTCTCTATTTTTTCATATTTATGTAGAATACCAAAACCGCTTCAGCTTTTTTATGGCCAAAGGTTTGCTATTCCACAGCTCAAACATTATTGGTCACTGTTTGAAAAAAGTTATAATGTTTTGCATTAGGATTTTTCAATAGAGTCCAGACAGATTCCTTGATAAAAATAACTTAAAAATTTTAACCAGCTTTTAGAGACATAGCAGTTCCTTTTGTGGCTTCCTGTTTTTGTGCTTTTTTAATTGAAAAGTTTTCTTAGGAAGTATCCAAGGATTAAGCATCATCGATTGCGAAAATTCTTGAATGCAATCAGTTCCCGATATCGTTAAAGCCGCTACAAAAAACATATTATCACCTTATACAAATATTCTATAATACAATGCAGGCTGTTCACATAAGAAAGATAAACTATAACAGTACGTAGATCAACCACACAAGATGCCTTTAGCAGTTCTGTACTACTTAAACAGTCAACTAGTTTCAAGTAGTTAAGAACAGGTAGTCACTGGTTTGGCACCTACTGTTAAACTTTTTACAGTTTGGTGTCTAACCTGGTTTTGATGTTTTAGACAATATTGCTTGTGGTTCTTCATAGCAGGCTCTGTCTTTGATTCGAAGCGGCAATTGCCAAAGACACACCAATAGGCTTTACATTTAGGACATGCAGTCAAACTTCGATCTTTAAAGTTTCCACAATGTAAGCATTCATTTAACTTTGAGGTCGTGAAATGATAGTTTCGGAAGTGCTGTTTCAGTCCATTATCTGTTTTATATGAAGATTGGCAGTTTCTTATAAGGCATATCCATTCTCCACAGCTACATTTTCCCTTTATTGCTCCATGTGGCACTGCAAGAATTCTTTTACACTTACACACAATTGTTCTGAGTGGTAACTGTCTGGTGGGTCGAAAAGTTACTGGTGAACTGTCTGTTGTTGCAATAGGTTCAGCGTAACCTTGCACAGCAAGGTTAACAGTCTCACTCTGAAACAAGTAACAATGACTCATTGATGGCAACAAATCAAAAGTTGTTGATGACGTGCTACAAAGCCTCTACTTTTTATTTCTCTACTACTTAAACAGTCAACTAGTTTCAGGTAGTTAAGAAGAGGTAGTCACTGATTTTGGCAGCTATTGTTAACCTTTTTACAGTTTGGTGTCTAACCTGATTTTGACGTTCTCGACAAACTCGACTGTGGATCTTTATAGCATCCTCTCTCTGTGATTCAAAGCGACAATTGCCAAAGACACACCAATGAGCTTCACATTTAGGACATGCAGTTAAAGTTCGATCTTTAAAGTTTCCGCAATGTAAGCATTCATTTAACTTAGAGTTCGTGAAGTGATAACGTCGAATGTGCCGTTTCAGTTCATAGTCTGTTATATATGAATTGTTGCAGCCTCTTACAAGACATAACCATTCTCCACAGCTACATTTTCCTTTTATTGTTCCATACGGTACTGGAAAAATTCTTTCACACTTACACACAATCGATCTGAGTGGTAACTGTCTGGTTGGTTGAAAAGTGGTTGGGGAACTGTCTGTTGTTGCAAGAAGTTCATCAAAACCTTGCTCAGCAACAGTAGCAGTTGCACTCTGAAACGAGTAACGATGGCTCATTGAGGGCAGCAAATCAATAGTTATTGATGATGTGCAACAAGGCCTATACTTTTCATGAATGAATCATAGACACTGTTTTATGCACTTTGTGTAGGAACTTATGAATGGACAATTTTTCTGAAACTTGAATTTAACAGATGGAAACATATGAGCTGATACTACTAGTAGTGTATAAGCAAATCTCTGGCATGGAGTCTAACGACAAAGTTCTCCTAGTTCCACAAGTCTTTTTGTTAGCACCAGCTACCATGAGAACCTGAGATGTACCGTTTTTTGTAAACTAAATGTTATAACTTATTTTTCAATATTTTTTGTTTGAACTGAGTATTTATTTTGCAGGCTTGTTTTTAGTGTGACCTGTACTCTGATTTAGATCATCAGGTTGAGTATTGTTTACACAAGGTGTGCAGATTTTCTTCATACAGAAAGTTTGTTTGTATTGTGTTTGATATTTGGATTAACATTGTATAGTTATTGGTATAGTTTTATTACAAAGTATTGTATAACAAAAAAGTGTTTATTATTGAATGTTCTTTTATATACAAAATATTATTAGAGGTTTTTATTGTTTTTCGTTATAGGTCAATAGTGTAACGTGTAAAATACAATGGATAAAGTATGTATCAAATTATTACAACGTTTGTGTTTTGATCTGGGGATTGCCATAACGCGTGAATAAAGTATATGAGAGCTTAATACAGTATTTTTCATAGTAAAGGTAATTTCATAAAGAGTGGTAGAACTAATCCACTAGGTATCATCAGGGCTGAGTCCCTCATGCAGTAAATCATTAAAATCCCTATTAGCATCTGATTTTAATAATTCTTCATTGCATTTTGCTTGACAACAATTTTGTTCTCAAACAGGGCTGCTGGATGTAGAGAGAAAGATGACATTGTGGTCTGTGTTCTTATCTCTCGGTTTTGGTTTTTTTTCCAACACATAACGTAGGCATGTTGCAACAGAATCTTCTCAATTAACTCGATGAGGTATAGATCTTTCAACAATATTGATGCAAGGAAAAAATTGCACACTGCTTGAAATTAGTAAAAAAATGGATGTTGAAGCTGCATTTAAGCTCATCCTGTTTCCTCATTCTTAAGTGCTTGGCTTCAGAGGCAACCTCTCTCAAGTTGTGTTTTTTTTGGGACTTTGCACATCACACTAGTAGACGACGTTGCACGGCAATGGAGATATGGCAAGATTAAACTGTTCGACTGTTTTGCTAGGCTGAACTACTCTCCCGAGTTCTCCCACATCCGTCTTGCCATAGTAGGGAGTACGAGTTAGTCACCATATACACCAGTATTGCAATTGACCCCCGCACCATAACATCTGAGACAACAAGGCTTGTGAGCATTTGTAAAGTCCCAACTTTTGACAGTTCACTTGGTTTCTATCCTTTCAGATTCTTAGCTTTCTTGGGAGCATTAAACAAATTGAAGAACACTTGCCTACCATCTTTCTGTTCAGGGACTTGTTTTGTAGGCATAACTCATTTGGAAGAACTCTCTTTTTTGATGGTGTTTCTTTCGCAACAGGACAAATTTCTTGGGGTTTGTTTTGGTTCTTTTGACTTTGCTCTTTTTTGGATTTATGCCAATGAGAGCTTTGGAAATTTTCTCCATAGTAATAGAAAAGGCAAACATATTTGTATTAGTACAAACAAACTTGAACAATATATGTCTACCAACAGAATAAAATCTTTTTTGTAGAACCAAGCTGTTTGTTTTCTCTAACAAAAATAGATTAATTTGTCATCGTCATAGACTTTGTATACTTGAGAGCAACACCAACTTGGTTTTATGAGCTCACTTTTTGGATGTATAACATTTTAAATACAATTAAAAATAAATAATTAAAACTTAGGTGTTAGCTACCGGTCACTCTACAATGTAACCACTCGAGTTTTACCAACTCATGTTGAATAATAGTTGTTCATTATTTTTAAGTTTACTGCTGAAAGTCACCATAGTATTAGTAGAAGATACGGTAGTAAATGTTGCTTCCTCATACGTTGCTGCAAAAGTGTATGCTTTCTATGTAAAACAAATGACCCAGGCTTACAACATAAACAAATTATCTTCACTTGAAGATCTGTCAATGATATATGCGGTTTTCTGAGCGAATGATTTTTTCTGGCCTGAGCAGTCTTTGTATATCATAAAGGGATCTCAGTAGGAGTAAGGTCAGTTAGGCCCGATTTACTTTTGAGGGCTCACATTTGGAGTTGTGCTCTCTCTTAGTTTCGGTCAAAGATAGCCTCTATTCAAATACTTAGCATTTTAATTCTTTTTGTCATGGCTATTTCTCCATTAGGTGTTCATGTAATCATTTTTTTGGTAATAGACCATGAAAAACTTTTTTTTCAAAAGTGGCAACTAGTGTTTCTTTTCACATTTGTTTTTCTTTTCTGTTTCTAATCCACTTCTTATCACACCCTCATTGTGCTGCTTTTCAAGTTGCAACCATCATTGTTGAGAGAAGTGTTTTGTTTATTATAATTTTTCTTCGTGAGTGTTTTGGCAACAATGTCATTTGTGTGTATTTTTGTACATAGCAGGCCTACACAATACAGGCTAATAAACCAGCAACAGTTTCATTATTTTTTCAGCCAAAGCCACGGTGTTATGGGTGAGCTGAGTTACATAGCGATATTTTTCACCAAGCTGTTGCCATGTTTTTTTTTCTATTCATTTCACTGAAATTTTCCGTTACTCATTACCACAAAATTGTAAAATCAATTACATGTATGTTATAATATACACCTAATTATTGATCAAGTTTTTTTCTTGCTTCAACAGACACTAGATGTGTTTTTTCTAATTGTCAACTCTGTTTTGCGGTTCTTTTGCCAACAATGCATTCCGATCCGGTGGACATCTTTCTTTGTAATAAATCTGGTGAGGTCAAATGGTCCAAGAGTTATCGACTCCAAAAGCTATCTATCTGTTCCAGTTATTGTTGAAGTTATCTGCTCTCCTTTCATTCAAGTACAATGGGCAGACAACTCCATAACTACTTCCAAAATGGATTTCGTCTGCACAAAACTGGAAATATTTTGAGTTGCAATAATATAGGTGGAGCTCATGGCTTACAAGCACCGTAAAAACATTTTAAGTACACAGCAAAGAAATCACAGAATTGTTTGAACTTTGGATACTGCATTTCAGAAACATTACAAACACTTGGTTAGCTAAATAAAACAACAATTTGTGCAAAAGTTATTGTTTAAAAAGCACCACCTCCATGTCATCTCCCAAGAGGCAGGTGCAACATGACGTCGTTATCCGTTATTTATGGTGGCGTTCCCCAGTTGCAGCAGGCGGCTTTTCCATTAGTTGCCGGCGTTTCATTGGGAGACAACTCTTCAACCATTTTACTAACAAATTTGACACTAGGCCTATACCACATAACACAAGCTAATAAACCGGCAACAGTTTCAGTCTTCTTTCACCAAAGTCATGGTATGCTGGGTGAGCTGAGTTACCTGCAGGGTGATCTATCAGTAGGTTAAATGGGTGGCTGATATGATGAGTCTTTTCCATATTTGTTGTTGTCTCATCCATCTTTTTTGTTGTCTCATCCATCTTTGTTACTGTCTAAATCAGCATCTGTCTACCATCTTTGTCTCTACTGCCTTTGTCTGTCTACCATCCTTCCGTGCTCTTCTTTTTCTTTTCTAGACCTTTCTCATCTCTACCTTCTTCCATCTCTCTTTCTTTACTATCCTTGTCAACCATGAAGTGCTACTCATTCGCTGCTGTTCATCAGCACATTACTTTCAGTAGTCCACTGCGTCCTCTATGCTATTGCAATGGTGACCGTCATAACATCATTTTGTGGTGGCTTTCTCAACTGTCAAAGATTACTAGTGTAAGCGATGCCACAATTGAATGCATTCTCATTCGCTTTACATTTAGTTTGACGCTACACATACTGCAACAAAAAAGCATGCAAAGTCTGAATAAAATTGTATCCATTATGCAAAACGCCGAAGTTATCAGCAGTTTAAAAGCATCAGTAAACAATTCTTCATCGGTATTTTGAAGTACAAACAAACATCACAAGATAAGTATAAAAAGATTGAACTACATATGCCTAGAGCTATTGACTGTAACGTTAACTGAAAAAGTTGGCTATCAAGTTTTACACGGTGTTTTTGTGGGGAAAAATTGGGTGTTTACAATTTTTCGTGACAGCAATAGCAAAAACACTCTCACTGTCCAAGTAAAACCCTCACCTTTTATCCTTGGCAGTGGTTGATCTGCTATCAATCCAGATGAAGAAAATGTAACTTGAAAGTTGAGGCGCCGGCAGTTCTTCATGCTCGTCTCCTAAAAGTACAATAGAACAAAGCAGTACCTGACAAATACAACAGTTTTTCCCATCACATAGAGACAGTGGTATGCTCATTGCAAGTCAAGAGACAGGTGGCTACATGACTGTGTCGATAAGAACTTTCTACAGAGCTGCCACAAAAATGCGCATTAAATATATCACACAAATAGAGTAACTGTGTAACTATGGTTGATATAAATTCAAAACTCCACCACCTGCACATTAGTGTTGGAAAAATGTCTCACAACTCGTTCTTTTGACTTACTCTCGATCTTTTTACTTTATCTGTCCCTCCATCTCTTTCTACCATCTCCATCTGGACACCACCTCTCTGCCATCTGTTACCTTTAAGTATTGGATTAGTTTGCTGCTTTTTAGTTTGATATGAAGTTGGCTGGCTCATCTGGTTGCACTCTTTCAACGCTTGGTCCACAAGAATCCCTTTGGTCTGTATCTAGTATAGAATGAAAGCTGGATAATTAAACCATTGAATGCCTAAAAAGATACAATCAACATAATTTAAATTGTTACAATTTAAGAGCCTGGAAACGTAATATGGAGGAGATTTGAATTAACTTAAACTTCTTGGGTCGAAATGTGCTCAACAAAGTTATCTGGAGTTGCCCCCTCACCAGTAAGGTGATTCCAGTAAGATGCAGTCAGCACTCACCAACACGCAATTTATGTTTTATAAATATTCAACAAGTTACATAATTTTCATTGAAAAATTTTACAAAATTTTGGCTGGTTTGTATAGAAGAAGGGGTCTCTTAAATATCAGCATTGTGTAGAGACGTTTGTGATTGCTAAAATGAGATTGCAACAATTTTAAATCGATGGAGCTGTTTTTCTTGAGTCAGCAATTTTTTCATCTTAAGAATGCGAGCTATTATGCATACACTGGATTTCATGTGACAGTGTTTGTGAAAAAAATCAAAAAAAATTGATGAAATATTTTTAACAAAATGATAATTTTCATGTGAAAAATTAGCATTAGCACAATTTCGTAATAATATCAGACAAAAAAAGACATTTCCGTAATTATTTTCTGGCATTGTTTTTTCACGACAAAAATAGTAAATAAATCTGATATACTGGCTATCTTTCTAAGAAAACAATTAAAATGCACTCAATAGTAATACTTGAAATTTGTAAAAGTTAATTTTAAACTAAAAACTTAATAAGAAGGGTTAAAACTATTTGTTGGAGAGTACTATATAATAGCATAAAGGAACTACCGCTAGGAGATTGCCCCTTCTACAACGTTGTCATAAACTTCCATAAACTTCTACAAACTCATTGCACTTGTGTTGCTGCAATTGAGTTTTTCCAATGCTTGATAAGAAAATAACTTCACACAAAGTGCATGTTGCAAAGCCTGTCCGAAGCCTTTTAAAGGTGGCAGGTAAGCAATTGACAGGCAATCCACTAGTCGGAGTTGTCATTTCTTTAAACGGCCTAGGACGCCTAAGTTGAAGAGGATTTGATTTAATTTAAACTTTTTGAGGTTGGCATGTGTTCAGAAAAATTACCTGGAGTTGTCCTCTCACCAGTAAGGCAATTCCTATAGACACAGTCAGCACTCGCCAAGACGCTATGTTTTTCCCAAGTAAGGCTTCCTAAGTATTGGCATTGTGCAGAGACTCTTTTGGTTGCAAAAAAGTGATATTGCAACGAAGTTTAATTTTTTTTGAGTTGTTTTTCTCAAGTCAGCAATTTGTTTTATCTTTGGTAAGTTCGCTTTAATGTATACACCGGCGTTCAGGTGATAATGTTTGTGATCAAAATCAACAAAAATAATGAACATTTTTTATCCAAACAACAATTTTCATGTGAAAAAATAACCAAACAATAACCTTTGTTTAATTTTATAATAATACTAGGTGAAAAAAAATTACAGAAATTGTATTTCCGGCGTCGTTTTTTTTTTACTATAACAATAACGATTAAACCTGAAATACCGGTTATTCTTCAAAAAAAAAATTAAAAAGCACTAAACAATAATAATTCAGAATTTTAAAAAGTAGTTTTAAACTTAAAAAGTACCAAAAATGGTACAAACTACTTGCTGGAATTTACTATATAATATACTAATGCAGCTAGTCCCTTCTACCGTATGCGTTGTCATAGACCTCCATAGACCTATACATAGCTACTTCACTTTTGTTGCCGCAAGGAAGTTTTTTCATTAGTTTACAATGTTTCATGAGAAAACAACTCCACACCTAAAGTGTGTCTTGAAAAGCCCGTCATCAGCCCTTTAATGTCAAAGAGAGTGTGCTAAAAAAAGGCTCAACTCCAAAAATATAATTAATCATAAAATATTTCTCATCTTTTAACCTGTACATTTGAAAATCACTATTTGTCTACAATTTATATTGTCTAATTTGTTTCAAACAATAATCAGATTTGAAAATAATTGCTGTTGTTACGACAGCAATGTCCCGTACAATAAAGATCTGGCAGTTTTTACAGCAAAAAATACATTGTAGATAATGATAATTTTAGTTTTTTGATATCATTTGAATGAAAAATCTTTGTTTTGCAGGTGCAAAAGTTCTCTAGTTTTGAGGTAATTGGCCATCTGATTTATCCCAAGAACGCCAGTGTGTACATAACAAGAGTATTCGCAATCTCTCTTCGCCAAACAAATTGCAATAAAAATAACCAGACCGGCAATAAATTTAATCAATAAATTATTTTGTTCGGAACTCGTGGGTCAACAAAAAGTAACTCAATGAATAAAGAAAATAATCAACGAGAATTTATTTATATTGTTCGTCGGTCGCAAATGACACTGAACGCTAAATAAATTATAACGAGGGAAGTTATTTCTTTTATTTTCATAGACCGGTGTTATATCTTTGAAAAATAATTCAAAATAATTGCAACCGTTCAAATTTTACTAAGTTGAATGGCAGCTTTACAAACGATTACAGTTAATAGTAGTTCAAATTTTATTATATTTTTGATTATTTTGAACACTGAGAGTTATCTTCTTTATGATTTGCTCGATAAACTATAACAGTTCATTGAATAATTATGATGTTTAAACTAATGGTTTGTTGCATACGCTCATATTGAATTACGAACGCCTGTTATTTTTTGTACTTTGTTCAACAAACATGTCGCCGGCACTTTCAATGGCCAACCTATCAATAGCAAAATTCACTGGCTGACTAAACGAAAAAGCCATCCAAAAAAACAGAAAATAATTGCAAACCTAATTTTCCATGCTCTTGAAAGTCTGTGTACAATGACTACTACTAGGATGCTCTCCGCTCCTTCTATCCAAACAAGCCAAATTTTTGCAGCTCTGCTTCATAGCCTTATATAAATTGCTGCTTATCAAGAAAAAAATTGCATAAAAGTCAGAATCATAGTCATGCTGTAGATGGCACTAAAAAGAGCACAAGTCCAAAAAAGTTTTTTTTATGTAGTTATCATCAGAAATAGATAAATCATGTAGGTTTAATTCAGCCTATGAGCAAGATTATCAATACTAAAACACCTACCTTTGAATTTGAGGCCCGTTTTTTTTCAGCTTGATATGTAGTTGACTCATCAGGTTGCGGGATTTCAGAGCTTGTTCCACAACAATCCCTTTGGTCTGGATCTAGTATAAAATAAAAGCTGGATAATTAAACTATTTAATGCCTAAAAAGCTACAATCAACATAATTTAAATTGTTACAATTTAAGACCCTGGACACCTAATATGGAGGAGGTTTGAATTAACTTAAACTTCTTGGGTCAAAATGTGCTCAACAAAGTTATCTGGAGTTGCCCCCTCCCCAGTAAAGTAATTCCTAAAGATGCAGTCGGAACTCACCGACACGCAATTTTTGTTTTATAAAAACTCGACAACCTATAAGATTTTTATAAAAAATTTACAAAATTTTGGCTGGTTTGTATAGAAGAAGGGGCCTCCTAAATATTGGCATTGTGCAGAGACTTTTGTGATTGCAACCCTTTTAGAGCGGTTTTTTTCAAGTCGGCATTTTTTACTTCTTGGGAAAACTCGCTATTATGTATACACTGGCCTTCATGAAGCAGTGTTTGTGATCAAAATCGAAAAAAACTAATGAAATATTTTTTAAAAATGATAATTTTAATAAGATTTTGATAAAAGTAACATTAGTACAATTTCGTAATAAAATTAGACAAAAAAGACATTTCCATAATTATTTTTCGGGCATTGTTTTCCCACAACAACAATAGTAATTAAATCTGAAATACTGGCTATCTTTCTAAGCAAACAATTAAAATGCACTCAATAGTAATACTTGAAATTTGTAAAAGTTAATTTTAAACTAAAAACTTAATAAGAAGGGTTAAAACTATTTGTTGGAGAATACTATATAATATCATAAAGGAACTGCCGCTAGGAGATTGCCCCTTCTACAACGTTGTCATAAACTTCCATAAACTTCTACAAACTCATTGCACTTGTGTTGCTGCAATTGAGTTTTCCCAATAGTTTCACAATGCTTGATAAGAAAATAACTTCACACAAAGTGCATCTTGCAAGCCTGTCCGAAGCCTTTTAGAGGTGGCATGTCAGCAACCGACAGGCAATCCACTAGTTGGAGTTGCCATTTCTTTAAAGGGCCTAGGACGCTTAAGTTGAAGAGGATTTGATTTAATTTAAACTTTTTGAGGTTGAAATGTGTTGAGAAAAATTATCTGGAGTTGCCCTCTCACCAGTAAGGCAATTCCTATAGACATAGTCAGCACTCGCCAAGATGCAATTTTTTCCCGAAGACGCAACAAGTTATACAGAGTTATAAGCGAGTTTTCAAAATTTTGGCTTGTTTGCATAGAAGTAGGGCCTCCTAAGTATTGGCATTGTGCAGAGACTTTTGATTGCAAAAAATAAATGATATTGCTCAAAGTTTAATTTTTTTGGAGCTGTTTTTCTCGAGTCAGCAATTTGCTTTATCATTGTTAAGCTCGCTATTATGTATACACCTGTGTTAACGTGATACTGTTTGTGCTCAAAATCAAGAAAATTATTGAAATTTTTTTTAATCAAAATAACCATTTTAAAGTGAAAAATTCATCAAACAATAACTTTAGTATAATTTTATAATAATACTAGTTGAAAACAAAAAACATCGCAGAAATTGTTGTTTCGACGTTTTCTTTTACAACAATAATAATTAAATCTGAAATACCATTTATTGAAATAAATTTTAAAAAGCACTAAATAATAATAATTAAGAATTCAAACTGAAAAAGTACCAAAAATGGTGCAACTACTTGCTGGAATATACTATATAATATACTAATGCAGATAGTCCCTTCTGTTGAACGCGTTGCCATAGACCCCTACATAGCTATTGCACTTTTGTTGCCGCAAGTGAGTCTTCTCAATAGTTTAACAGTGCTTGATAAGAAAACAACTCTACACACAAAGTGTGTCTTGAAAAGCCCGTCCTAAACCCTTTAATGTCAAAGAGTGCGCTAGAAACTCTCAACCCAAATAATAAAAATAATCATAAAATATTTCTCATTTTTTAACCTGTACATCTGAAAATCATTATTTGTCTACAATTTATATTGTCTAATTTGGAAAAGTAACAAAAATAGTACAAACTACTTGCTGCAATATACTATATAATACATTAACGCAGATAGTCCCTTCTGTTGAACGCGTTGCCATAGACCTCTACATAGCTATTGCACTCTTGTTGCCGCAAGTGAGTTTTTTTCAATAGTTTTAGAATGCTTGATAAGGAAACAACTTTACACACTAAGTGTGTATTGAAAAGCCCGTACTAAGCTCTTTAATGTCAGAGAGAGCGTGCTAAAAAACTCTCAACCCAAATAATAAAAATAATCATAAAATACTTCCAATTTTTTTCCTGTCCATTTGAAAATCATTATTTGTCTACAATTTATATTGATAATTTGTTTCAATCACACAATGCGTGAATCATATTTGAAAATAATTGCTCTTGTTAAAGGGCCTATGATGCCTAATTTGAATAGGATATGATTTAATTTAAACTTTCTGAGGTTGAAATGTGTTCAGAAAATTATCTGGAGTTGCCCTCTCACTAGTAAGACGATTCCTATAGACACAGTTCACACTTGCCGAGACGCCTTTTTTTCCCGAAGACGCGCCAAGTTATATAGAACTATAAAGCGAGTTTTCAAAAATTTGGCTTGTTCGTATAGAAATAGGGCGTTATAAATATTAGTTTTGTGCAGAGACTCTTTTGATTGCAAAAAATTATATTGCAACAAAGTTTAATTTTTTTGGAGCTATTTTTCTCAAGTCAGCTATTTGTTTTATATTCGGTAAGCTCGCTATTATGTATACACTGGCATTTACGTGATAGTGTTTGTCATCAAAATCAAAAGAAATGATGAAATTTTTTTTAACAAAATAATAATTTCATGTGAAAAATTAATCAAACAATAATATTAGTATACTTTTATAATAGTACTAGGTGAAAAAAACATTGCCGAAATTGTATTTCCGGCTTTGTTTTTTTACAACAATGATAATAATTAAATCTGAAATACCGGCTATCTTTCCAAAAAAAAATTTCAAAAGCACTAAAGAATAATAATTAAGATTTTTAAAAAGTAGTTTGGAACTGAAAAAAGTAACAAAAATAGTACAAACTACTTGCTGTAATATACTATATAATACCATAATGCAGATAGTCCCTTCGGACGAACGCGTTGTAATAGACCTCCACATGATACCTATAGCTGTTTTGTTGCCGCAAGTGAGTTTTCTCAATAGTTTTACAATGCTTGATGAAAAAACAACTCTACACACAAAGTGCATCTTGAAAAGCCCGTCCTTTTATGGAAATCTGGCATGTTTTTCAGCACAAATACATTGTAAATAATAATAATTTGATTGAAAAGTCTTTTTGTTTTGCAAGAGCAATGTTGCTCTATCTTTTTAGGTATTTGCATCTGATTTATCCCAAGAACACCATTGAGTACATAATAAGAGTATTAGCAACCTCTCTTTGCCGAATAGATTGCAATAAAAATAATCAGACCGGCAATAAATTTAACCAATAAATCGTTTTGTTCGGAACTCATGTGTCAACAAAAAGTAGCTCACTGAATAGAGAAAATAATCAACGAGAATTTATTCATATTGTTCGTCGGGAGCAAATGAAACCAAACATTAAATACATAATAACGAGCAAGTTTAATTCTTTCATTTTTATAAACCGGTTTTAAATCTTTAAAAAATAAGTTCTAAATAATTGCAACTGTTCAAACTTTACTAAATTACAGGTCAGCTTTAAAAACTATTCCAGTTTGTAGTAGTTCAAATTTTATTATATTTTTGTTTTTGATTGTTTTGAAAACTGGGAGTTATCTTCTTTATTATTTGTTTGGTAAACTATAACAGCTCATTGAATAATTATGATGTTCTAAACTGATGGTTCGATGCATACGCTCATATTGAATTACGAACGACTACTATTTTTGTACTTCGTTCAACAAACAGGTCGCGAATACTTTCAATGGCCGGCCTATCAATAATAAATTCACTGGCTGACTAAACTAAAAAACCATCCACAAAATCAGAAAATAATTGCAAACCTATTTTTCCTTGCTCTTGAAAGTCTGTGCACAATGACTATAATTACTAGGATGCTCTCCGCTACTTCTATTCAAACAAGCCAAAATTTTGCAGCTCTGCTTTATAGCCTTATATAAATTAATGCTCATCAAGAGAAGAATTGCGTAAAATTCAGCATTCATACTCATGCTGTAGATGGAACTACCAAGAGCACAACTCCAAAAAAAAATTTTTTCATGCAAAACTCACCAAAAGTAGGCTGAATCAAACCTACATAATTTATCTATGAGTAAGATTATCAATACTAAAACGCCTACCTTTGGATTTGACGCTCGTTTTCTTTTCTCAGCTTGATATGTATTTGACTCATCCGGTTATGAGATTTCAGAACTTGGTCCACAAGAATCCCCTTGGTCTGTGTCTAGTATAAAATAATAACTTAACAATCACCACTGCATCCAACTAAGAACTGCATCAGAGAAAATTCCCAAAATAAAAACTTGTGCATCATTTGTTGCACTCTGGAAGAGTTCAGCTGGCCGATCTGCAGCGGAAACAGGACCCCACTAAACAAAATAACGACTTTGACAATATATGGATATTTGACTGACTGTACCATAGACATGGTATATATGGACTGGTACAGGGAGGGAGACTTTGTCCCAGCTATGAAATCATAACTGAGCACGACAATAAAGCCGCATGATTCAAACTGCAGTTGTTGCGATAATGCCAGATGTCTAAATGCCACTGTTGATAAAGCAATATCAAATTCAATATTCAATTCAAATATCGATTCAACGATAAATCTTCCAAAGTTTTGTTGTTTTCTGTAAAAACATATATTCCTTTGCTCTGTCTTCCATTTTCCATAAAAAAGCTTAATAAATGTTGTTAGTCGATTTCCTATTACTACATAATATTAAATTATTCATTTATCATTATTGTTTAATAATTTGATATTACCAACACATGATGATTATTATCAATTGTAGTTTATAATTACATACAGTTTTCGAACTTGCCAACCTAAAGTGAGGGGTCAAGAGTGATGCTTTGAACTAAGGGGAAAAGAGTGGGTGAAATCAAGCCAAATGAGAAAGATGTGTTACTGAAGCGATTTTCAATAAAATGCTGGAAAATAAAATCTGATACCGTGTTAGTTGCAGAAACATCAAGTAATGAAATGAACAAAGGGATATAATGGAGGAAAGGCAGGAAATGATGAATTGAGTATGTAGGGCAAGAGATGGTGGATGGAGAGCAGGATGTCGTAGATGCAGAGAAGGGGAAGGTGGACGGAAAGCAAGATCTGATGATCAAGAGCATGGATGGTAGATGAAGAGCAAGGGACTATGGATGGGGAGCAGGAGATGGTGGGTGGCTAGTAGGAGATGACAGATGAAGGGCAGATGATTGTGGATGGAAAGCAGGAGATGGTAGACAGGGTTGAAAAAGATCATGGTTTTTAATGAAAAAAATGAAATAAAATTTATAACGGTTTTTATGGTGTAAATTGTTTGAGTGTAGTCCATGCAGTCTACAAAAAGACATGATGATCTACTGAATAGTTAAAGGAATGGTTGTCGATATGTAATCAGGTTGTTAAAAACAATATTCAACGTTTACCTCCAAACAAGACAGCTGCGTGGTATGTACAACATGGTATTGGTATCTAAATAAATGACTGATTGTATAATAAAACCAGATAACTAAAACTTCAACAACGAAATGGCATTACTGTAGCCGGAGACAAGATCATTGGTATTCATTTTTAGTATTACGCATTGGAGAGGAAATAAATAACTATGTATTGTTTTTTTTAGCGCCAAGTCGATTTCACAGTTTAGAGTGTACCATCCCAAATGTGAAGTTACATTAATTATATATACATGTGGCGCATAATTTTTCAATAAAAAAAAAATAATCTCTGTCATAGTGAATACCTGAAACTGAGCTGAAAAATTGGATTTATAATTTTAGATTTTTAGAATAATCAAGAAAATGAGACCGTGGTATGAATGAATGCTGTGAAGCAGATAACCTACCAGTTTAGCTTTGGAAGAATGGAAACATTTGATGAATAAAAAAAACATAAAAACCAATATAACCTCAGAAAGTTGGCTAGTTTAAACCGAGCCAACTCTGGTGGATGGACAGTAGGAGATGATAGATGAATAGCAGTGGATTGTGGATGGAGAACAGGAGATGATGGATGGAGAGTATGAGATAGCGAGTGGAGAGCAGGTGGAGGTAGATGGAGATGAGGACCTGGTGAATGGAGAGCAACATATAGTGAATGTAGAGTGTATGTGGTGGATACAGAGCAAGAGATGATGGACAAAGACCAGGAGATGATGTATGGAGAGTGGGATATGTTAATTAATAAATTTAATAGCTATTTAATAAATAATTATAACATAATAATAATAAATATAACATAATAATAATTATAACATAATAATAACTATAACATAATAATAATAATAATAATTATAACATAATAATTATAACATAATAATAACAACAATAATGACACTGATAATAATAATAAGGATAACATATCCACAATCCGCAATAATAATAATAACAATAATAATAATAATAACAAATATTTATTTTTTTGATGAGCATCATCATGATGAATGAATGATGACGTTGAAATTTTTGATTTATATAATTATAAATAATAAAAATTTTGAAAAGTCTTTCAGCAATCAAATCATTATTATATCATATTATAATAATTAATAATAATGATTATCATTATAATTATAATTAATTACAATAAATAATAGTAATTGATTTGATTGTTTGCTAATTATTATTATTATTTCAATTATACCACGCACTGCTGCTGTGACTACTACTATGATTATTATTAAATAAAAAATTATTATTATTTGACTACTACTAATAATATATATAATAAGAATAATATTAATAAAACATAACTGGAAGTACCAATGACATGAAATCCTCTAGCTTATTTCAGAGACCAGGAACATTTGAGTGCCAACAACATAGTAAAAGAGGTATGGTAGTACAACTATCTATGGCACCAAAATGATAATGCGATGTCATTACTGCCTTTTCCATTTAGCCTAGGGTCTATACTCTGTACCATCCTAAAGTTCTATGCATTGCACTCATAGGTCCATCATTGCACCGAATCACAACGGGTTAAAGTGTGTATATAGTTTGCGTTGAAAACTAGGAACTTCGGCAAAGTATTTTGACATTGACCCGTTGAGTTGACTCCATGGAGTTATCCCCCCCTCATATCAGGGGGAGATAATTCTATGGTTGACTCCCACCGACATTGGGAACAAGTGGAATTGCCACTGCTTTATTATTTTGGATGGCGAGATCGTCATCACCTCTTCTCCCTACAGGGTATGTAAGTAGTACAACAAGAGGTTTGAACTCTACTGTAGAGGGAGCGTTTGCTGTTGTGAGTATGTCAGGCTGTTGTTGTAAACTTGGTGAATGGAAGAATTATAATAAATAATATATATAATAATTAAAATAATAATAATATACTACATGTATGTATAATTATAATATAATTATATTAATAATAATTATATTGGTTGTTGTTGCTACGTTTTTTTCTTATAACAGCAGATTTAGTTTTAACAAACAAGACATCATACTACTACTTACTTAGTATGTATTATCCTACATACCGACTCAATAATACCACATTCGTTGTGACTGTTGTTCAAGGTTTTTAAATGGCTTAAACATAATAATAATAAATAATAATAACTCATTAAAATTGATAAATAATAATAATAAACTTACACTAGTAGTTAGCAACAAAACTTTGTTATAACTGGTATTAATTATTATTATTATTGTATGATGATATATGACGATAATAATAATTATTATCATTCATTATTATTATTATTTTTAATAGTAATATAATGATAATAATAAGTAAGTATTATCTATTATTGTTGTCATTATTATTATAATCGATATTGTATTGTTAGTAATAATTAATAGTTACAGACAGTAGGTAGTATTATTTTGGTTCATAGTTATTCTTCAAATGTTATTGGTTATTTGATATGTATCTATGATAATGATATCATTTCTTTTTATAGCAATAATAATGATAATCATAACCAATATTATATTACACTGACTCGATTTTTGAGCTATAGATTAGAGGGCAAGCAAGATGTCGACTGTATGTTGTATCTACTACTACTTTATATTATATATATACTATTCTATATCTGTTACTAGTAATGTACATATATCTGTGATGTCTAGTACTGGTAAAATATATGTTTTTCCTATGCTTGTAATGTCTCTGTTACACCTACTACTAGTAGTATAGATGTTATAGCTACTACTAGTAACATATGTTAAATCTACTAGTGAAAATGTACATGCATATCTACAACCAGTGGTATATATGTTATGTCTACCACTAGTAACGTGTATGCTATACACAATACTAGTAGTACATCTGTGATCTCTACCACTAGTATTATTTATTCTATCTCTATTACTAGTAGTACATAAGTTATGTTTACTACTAGTAGTCTGTATGCTAGATCTACCACTAGTAATGTATATGTTATTTTTACTACCAGTAGTGTATATGCTATATCTACTGCTCGTAGTGTACATATTATATTTATTAATGGAACATTATCTGGTATATCTACAATAAGTAGTATACACGATATATCTGGTTCTAATAGTGCATATGTTATATATGCTACTAGTGTTGTATATGCTATATCTACTACTAGTATCATATATTTTATGTTGATTCCTAGTTTAGTGTAGTGAATATGCTGTGTGTACTACTAGTAATACATCTGCCACATCTACTACTAGTCGTATATAAGTTATATCTACTTCTCATCCTAAATACGTTATATCTACTACTAGTAGTATGAATGTTGTATCTATTATTAATAATGTGAAACTTATATCTACTACTAGTAGTATGAATGTCATATCTGCTACTTGTAGTGTATATGCTATATATACTACGAGTAACATATCTATGCTACGTTTAGTACTGGTAGTGTATATGTTATATCTACTTCCACAATGTATATTCTATATCTGGTATGTGTAGTACATCGGTGACCTCTACTACAAGTAGTACATCGGCTATATCTACCACTATTAGTGTATCTGTTACATCTACCACCAAAAATTTGTCTGTTTTAGCTACGTCTAGCAGTTAATCGGTAACAAGTAGATTTTTATTCACCTAGTGATAATACTTTTATATTACTATATGGAACTAGCGTCTTTGCCGATGTTTCAAATTTTACATCACGCATATCTTTCTTGCAAAATGAAAACCATAAGGTAGTAGCAATCTTGATAGTCAACATATTTCTTACTTGTTAGTTTTACGACCACTCGTAAAATGTTCATAATACTCAAATTTGGTTCCTCATTTCCGTTTGTGATATCTGGTAAAAAAAGTTACAGAATTGTCGTATATGAAATGGATGACATATGAAACATGGAAAATGTGCTTCACACACCCAAGAGACAGTTTGTATTTTGATTGGTAAGGGTGGGGATTGATGCCCTCTTTTTCATGCTCAATGAGACAATGACTTCCCACCCAGAGTATGTCTCACAAAGCCTGCTCTAAGCTTTTTAAAAAGGTACTTCACATCTCAGCTAAATAAAAGGAAAAAGACTGTTTTATACAGCGGCAAATGCATAACATTCAAGTACTTTTGCACTTGTTTATTATCCGCTCTCGTAAATAATTGAGATGTTTCACTCACCTTTGCTTAGGGTTTTCTCAGTTTCAATAAATGCTTTGCCACAAAGATTTCATGATTCTGCCTATCTCACATCGCCTGAAAGAAGCAATTACTAGTCTTATTTAGAACAAATATAGTTTCAAAAATTCTGTTGTCAATCAATTTTAAGCAAGGCTGAAACAAATCTATACAATAATACATGCATACAGACTTGAAATGAGTGTAGGCACCTAGAATTAATGCTGATCAACCTGAAATGAATGTCTAAAGTAGTTGATAAAAAATGTCTCAAAGTTTCTCTTGAGAGTGCCGGCATTTAGTGAACATAAACACCGGTTGGAGATTTGGTCCAGGAGTTGTCTGCTTTCATTAGAAAACAGGTATTGCTAATTCCTGGAACCTTGTTTATCGGAATAACCATTGAATCCCTAATTAGTTCTAGTGACCTGTACCCTGTTGTATTAGTGTCTCATTGGAAAACATTTAAGTGTGAATTTTTCCCATAGTGCTAAGCTCTGGTGATACTGCAGTACTGTAACTACTATAAAACTGACTTGACATAATATGCTACTCCTAACATACCAAGTGTGACCAACTCATGGATTATAGGTATGTCCATCTTGAGGCACGTCATCCGATCGTTCTCCAGCTTCAGCGCAATTTTCTTGAAATCTGTAGTCCTTTAAATAGTAACAAATTATTTTTGGACACTCATTTGTCGTTGTTATTTTGATGACATTTACAATGCATTACATAGCCCAGTATTTTTTGGACCGCTCACTGTTATCAGGCTATGGTTTGCTTGAAATATTATTGTCAATGACAAGCTTTGGCTAGTAAATGTCAATTTAACAGGTAGCGACAGGAGAAAATTGTTTTTCAAGTAAGCACTGTTGTAAAAAATGTTTTATGAAAACCCTTGCATTTGATTAGAGCTTAAGTTGTTTTACGCTATACCTGCTCATAAGGTTTTGTGAAGCAAAATCTAAAACACACACTAAAGCTACGTTCACACTAAGCAATTCTCGGCCGAGTGGAAGGAGCAAAAAATAGGCTCGCAAGTGTGAGCAGTGAAATCTTCAAGATTTTAAATCGGTGGGCGATTTTTTTTCATCGGCAGTGATGGTTCTCTGTACGATTATCGGCCTGTCTAGCCAATCAACATCCACATCACAGCTTTTCAATTTAATGCTTTTCAAGAAACTTGCAGCTGCTTGATAATTATTATTTACCCAACTTTAGAGTATTTTTTAATATTTCCCTGATCAACTGCAAGTCTTGTTTACTAGTAGAATAATAAGGTGGGTATACTAACTATTATCAATATAAATTGAAAACAAGTACCAGCGCCATGATATTGAAAAATAAGATAAATTTTTACTAATTTTAGGAACCATTTCACAAAAGATAAAAAAAGATCACTGTAGTTCACTGTTTGTTTTTTTGCAGAATGGTACAGTTGTTTTTATCCAAAATTATGTGATTTTAATGGAAGCATTTAATGATAGAAGTTGATGTGAGTTGAGTAACATTGTGTGGTTGTGTTTTTAAGTTTTTTGCTGTCCCATCAATTGTGCAAATCAAAATTAGGTGAATATTAGAAATGATAAATTAGAATCAAAGCAGGGTGGTTTGGTCAAACAGCAAAAAGGGAAATATTGCAGTTTAACTTTTGTCGACAAACATTTTTGTTTGGATTTTTTGTTACGGTAAACTCTCACTTTGGTCGTCTGCATAAAGTAAAGTTTTTATAACTGATTTAGGGCATTGTTTTATCACAGAAGAAATTGTGTTGATTTGTAAATCTGCAAACTAAGCTGCTTACCGCATTAAAAATCTCAAATTTATGACAAGAAAAAAACTAACATTTTCTGACAAGAAACTTCCACTATTCACACATTAGTTAAAGTACAGATAGTGCCAATGACTGTTTGCATACCTGTAATTTTCTGTGATAGCATGTATTTTAGCTCATCGCCCTTCTCATTAAACTTCTCTTCTCATCAGCTCTTCCAGCGAGTCATCTTTCTACCATACAAATTAAAGAAAACCCGATTGATTTATTTGCAGAAATTTGATTATCGTCTCAACAGCAACCAATCAATTGTTTCCCTTCTAAATGACAATTTAGTCACTCTCTGAACCTAATCCTGATGCTCAAAGTGGTGCTAAACCTATTGCAAGCAAGTTTCAACTTTTTGATTTGCCTTAGCTAATCAGGTGATGGCCAGTCTTATTTGGAAATATTTCAAGTTTCAACGACAATCATACTATGAAAATTTGTTGGATCAGATGAGATATACCTAATACAATGTTTTGGTTTGGAATTGCACTTTCTATTTTAGGTTTTGAAGAAAATTTTGGATTTTGTAAAGAAAGTTTCTTAATGGGTTGGCAGTAAAATTATTATGCATTTATGAATTTTTCAAAATGATTTATTAGTCAAAAGAAATCTTCAGATAAGTACAATCGGAATCAATGAAATTGATATTGAAACTTTTATTTCAAATTTATCTTTCCCATCAATGATAAAAAAAATGCTGGTATATTTCAAGCAATAAAGGCATGGTATTAAAGCAGTCTTATGATATAAAGTCATTGGCAACTTATTGGATCATTTTGAAGGGCCTAGGATGCCTAATTTTAATAGGATTTGAGTTAATTTGAACTTTTTGAGGTTGAAATGTGTTCAGAAAAAATATCTGGAGTTGCACTCTCACCAGTAAGACGATTCCTATAGACACAGTCAGCACTACCCAAGACTCAATTTTTTCCCGAAGACGCAACAAGTTATATAGAGCTATAAATTCTGGCTTGTTTGCATAGAAGTAGGGCCCCCTAAACATTGGCATTGTGCAGAGACTCTTTTGATTGCAAAAGAATTATGTTGTAACAAATTTTAACTTTTTTTGGAGGTGATTTTCTCTTGTCAGCAAATTGCTTTATCTTTGTAGTCTCGCTATTATGTATACACCAGCGTTCACCTGATAGTGTTTGTGATCAAGATCGGAAGAATTAATTACAATTTTCAAGTGAAAAGTTAATCAAACAATACCATTAGTATAATTTTACAATAATTCCAGGTGAATAGAAACATTGCCGAAATTGTATTTCTAACGTTGTTTTTTACAGCAACGATAATAATTAAACCTTCCAAAAAGACCCCAAATAATAATAGTTAAGTTTTTTAGACTGAAAAGTAACAAAAATGGTACAAACTATTTGCTGGAATATACTATATAATATCGTAATCCAGATAGTCTCTTTTGTCGAACGCGTTGTGATAGACCACCATAGACCTCTACCTAGCTATTGCATCTTGTTGCCGCAAGTGAGTTTTCTCAAAAGTTTTACAATGCTTGATAGAAAACAACTCTTCACACAAAGTGAGTCTTGAAAAGCCCGTTTTAAGCCCTTCAAAGCAAACTTCTGTAAAATTGTAAGATTTTTATAGAATGAAGCAAAGCGAGATAAAGATCAATATTTTTTGTGGCTTTTTGTATGAAAACCTGTCACTGTGTCATGGTCCAATAAATTTTCATGACTTTCAAAGGTTGAGTTTTAAATAATTTTCTCCTTGTTTCAATTAAAATTTGAGAAAAAGTTAATCCCTGCATGAGGTGTTGCATGATACATACCTTCATTCGGCTGACATTGTAAGATAAATTGTAGCTTTTGCGAAAATGCGCTACCCGGTCATCAATAATCAGAAAATTTGGCATAAGAAAGACCTTTTCCTCATCAGGCAAGTGCTCAGCTCTTGCACCACATTGGCAGGGGAGGAAACTGCTTGGTCTTGCCAGACCTGCCTCAAATTCTCTTGCTGGTAAATCTCCTGAATTGTTTGAGATAGAGCATTTATTACACATCTTGATTAAAGTGCCATACTCTATCAAACAAATCCATAGCAATGAAATGCTTCATGTTTTGAATGTGACTTTTGTGGTAAGCAGTTCCTTCACAAATATTAATTTCGGTAAACAGAATTCAAAATGTTTATCTAAGTCTGTGAGGCTGTGAGTCTGTGAGCGGCGCTTTCACTATAATAATATATCACATTTTAATAGGTAATTTTATTATTTGTAAAAACTCTACATGTTCAAATTAAACAATAAAAACGTTAATCATTTTCATTTAGTGATTTTCCCCATCTGTGTTGGTAAAATAGCACGTATTTCAGATTTTATTATCATTCAGTGTAGTCGAAAAACCACAGCTAGAAATATAGTTTTGACAACACTTATCTATCACAAATTATTATAGAAGCATATAAACCTACAAGCCTGTTTTAAAGCATTCCCGTAAATGCCATACCAAAAGGCACCGGAAGCATCAAAATAAAAACCTGTATATTGATTTCTACCTCTTATATCAGGAGCCACCATCAAAATTACTACTTTAAACTCAAGCCCGTTGTTTAATAAACATTGACTACTTTTTGGGTTACAAATAGTTGTTTAGCAACAAACTATTTTTCATCAGGATGTCGTGTTATTTCTGAAATTGAGAGACGGCGTGGTTTGCACTTGGTTAAAAAGTATTATTTTGCACAGAGCACAATTGTTATTGATAATTTTTTGTCTCCAAATATATTTTCAGCGTTTTTTGTGAACCAGTTGATCGAACCAATCCGTCAAAAAACTTTTTTCTGGTTTCCCACCTATGTTTAAATGGACCAACACACATTGAACAATGATCCCGTTTTCATTGTCAGAAAATTATTGTTTTAGTTTGAATCACATATTAACAACAAATAGACACTCCAAAAAGTAGTTTTTTTCTAAATATGATAGGTAGAAAACTAAAATATACCTATCAAAGATTTGGAATTACTCAAAACCATAATAAACAACAGCTCAGAAGCTCTTCCACCTACCTGTGTACAGTCGTAGTTGGTTGTGATATTCTCTGCCATTGCAGATAATTGGCATTGCGGCTGTTTGTAGCTCAATAGCCCGAGCCTCCACTTATGCCAACTGGTGGACCGTCCAATCATATGCAAGTACGGTCTCTCAACGATGCTTTGTACATCAATACTAAAAGAAAGACAACTGAGTTACGGATAAGCATACGCCAACTGTCCACGACAGAGTAAATGTGTTAACCTAGATGTAGAGAAGTAAGTTTCCTGTTTGTTAATATAAGACTAATGGCAGTTGGCAACAAAACATGAAGTATGTCAGAGCCAGGAAAACTAACCAACGACCAAAACATAGTTACTCCTGACATTTAGGAGTGCTCAGCCCTCCATGTCACCTTGGTCATCAAATATTCAAATCAAAGTAATCTTGGCAAGTGTCACACAGCTGATTGTTGAAAAACCAAACAGTCATTACATAATAAGAGTGGGAGCATATGTCAGAATGATCATGTCAGCACACAAAGTGGTGGATGGTTTCTAACTGTTAAACTTGTTCTCTGAGCAGGTGTTGAAAATCATCTACTTTTGTGGGCACTACACCAAGATAGGGTAAAAATAGACAACTGTGTTACTTTATCCCACATTAATTAATTTATTATTTAGTTATTATTAATTTATCCCAAAGTGCCACATTCTGGGACTTTATAATCAAGCAGTTTTAATTTTATAATGTCCATGATTTTTATTCAAAAAAAATTCCGTCCAAAAGTAATTAACGCAAATCCTAATCTTTCTTAGGTCTGTACCTTGGCTTTTCTCTGGAATAGCTCTGCATTGCTCAACCGTAAGAACTACACTCTTGGAGTCTCTCATGATTCTTTTTATCTATCCAATGACTCGATATTGTGCTCTCGGATGTTTTGTAGACTCACCACCCTGCCATAGCTTCACTTTCCGATTGTAGCAGCTCCTCTGCGAAGCTCTTTAGTAATTAGGCATATAGCCCTGCCAATGTTGACCTCTCCACTCGCTATCTGTCTGTTTCTTTCTACCACTGTAAAATTCATCAGCGTTTGTGAGACTATTGTATTAACCTGGTATTCACAGCTGACTAACATACAGTTTTTACTTGGTTAATAGTTTAAAAACAAACCATAGTAATCCGTTCTGTCATTTCAATGTTTTAATGCAAGCACTCATATTCCATGCTACCTGTTGTGAACATGTTAACATGACTTTTGATCACTGAAACTTACTTTAATATTCTAAATACTAGCTCAAAAATAAAACTATGTAAAAGTGCACAAGCATTGGCAGATGCCATTAATGTAATATACCTGAGAGTCATTGTTGATGTTGCCACCGGTAGTTCTTCAGAGTCCACAAATTCGTGTCAAATGCCTCCACTTGAGATTAGATGATTTTTCAAAGTCCTTTGCACCATCACGGAGCTTTGTGACTTTCCTCTCCAGCTCATTTTTTAAGCGATCATTGTTTATCTCGTAGCTGGCTAAACTACCGACATGTGACCGGATTTGACTTGGTCCGTGTTGGCTGTACCGTCTTATTCTTGTTCTATTCCATTCTCTGATAGAATATCTCCCACTATAAAAAGCACATGTCATATTTCAGACAAAGACGTTTTTGTGCCATTTGGTCTCTTTGAATGATTTTTGGCCTTATTTTCGGAGGCACTTGAGGCATTTGATGCATAATTTGTACAAAATGGGTTTTATTCTGTTAGATAAGTTATCACTAATTAACTTTTAATAAAGAGTTTGGTGTAGCTATTCTTGAAAAAAAACATTCGTGCCACGACTATCAATTGAGTTAAGTTTAAAAATGAAATCATTGCAACGTAACAAGAATCAATCTTTCACTGGTTTGTTAAATAACTCATTCCTTATTAGCAACGGGACAAAGATGATTTCATACAGTCTAAAATGCTCTAATTTTAATTTTTTACGGAAGCAAAAACTAACCTGTCCAATACCAGTTCTCTGCCTTTGTAACGAAGTTTCTTCCATAGCTCTTTCTCCACTTTCATTCGAGGATAGTGTTCAACTTGTTCTCTATTATATACTTTCAACTCATTTTCTGAGTTGAAAGTAACAACTTGCAAACCCACAGTAAATGTTAGCAAATTTAGGCATATTGAGTACTAAATAATCTAGGTTTAAGTAGTGATGAAGTAGCAAAGTTTGCTGACAAACTCACGAGCTGCCAGTCACAGTTTAGTAACCAATGAAAGTTGCACCATAGCCCCTTTGTTCACACACCAATGCAGGATTGCTCGTTATGTAATACATCACCACAAGTTTGTTGGATTTGGTTGCTGCTCACAAGCCAGTTATTGTCATGTTTCACTGATTCCGGCTTGCCAATTTAACACCATTTTCTCCATACAACTTTAATACCACGACAACAAAGGCAATGCTAAAGTGTGACTTGGGTTCACAAACGTAGTCCTCTGTTGGAAATCTTTGTTTTTTCTGAAGTGTATTAAATCATAAAACACTGAAATTTCCTGATTTTTCCAGCAAAATTGCATATTATTCTACGGAAACTATACATGGTAGCAAAGATCATACATTTAAACCAAATCAATTGACTTTATATCTCAAACCCGTCAAAAATACATACTGTATTAATTGTTGCACTACATTCCTTGCTTATACATAACAGCAGCGCATTCATTGCTGTTTTCTATGGAACTCAAAGGAATGCACTAGTAATCATCAAAGTTGGGCAAAAAGTTTACATTTTTCTTGCCAGACAGATAAAACAGAATTGTAATATGTTTTGTCGTTTGTTGTCAAAGATATTCAATAAATTCGAATGCATGTATTCGGCCAACATGTTATTAGGTTATACTTCACTTTTATAACTTAAACTAATTTTGAACAGTTTCACTTGTTAGCTAGTTCACTTGTTAGCTAGTTAGCTGTTAATCCTCTAGCTTGTGAAATGGCAGTTTAGCATATTGGTCTTTGTTCTCAGAAGAGCGAACTTGTTATAGATTACATAACTAGCTGCTTTAGCTTTAGCTGCTTTAGCGAACGGCCTGCTAATTGATCATCAACATGCGAAACTTCCAAACAAACTTGTTTTGCAATTTGTTCTGCTCCAACATTTGCTTATAAATAAGCGTTGGGGCAAGCAAAGTTTCACAAACTGGTTTGTTTTTTCCACTTTATCATTTTGTCTCCTTTGCTAAATGCGTATTTGTTATTTGCTTGCACAGCCACCTTGAGTTTTCTGTGGGAGCAACACCATGCTATCACCCATCAGTTTAGTTAAACTTGGCAATTGATAAATGAGACAATGAAGCTGGCTGTATGATAAAGCCTGGTTCACATATCGTAAGTTATCAGAAGTGATCGCAGATCAGCGTATGATGATCTGCGATCCATGTTCACATAAACTTGGCACAAATTAAGATCTCAAGAAGTATAATCACTCTCTTGTCTGAAAGGTTATAAAATGCTGAAGCCCGCTGTCACTGACCAATGATTATTTACACTAAATGCATTTTCGTTGTTCAACGACCAATGTATTTATTGCATTTAATTTCATTGTAATGTGAGTCGACTCATATGATAATGATTTTTTGTTTTATGTTTTTCAATTCAGTTTATGACAAATTATTATTAAAATGGCACATTCTTTTTACCATTTTCCTAACATATATGTATACAAGGTAAAGATTGTACACATTTAAAATGACTGGGTGTTATCACTATTCGGGAGAGTGTTGTTATTGTTCAGAGCGTCTAAAGTTGAAGCACAGCTTTAATCCCTTCCCCCGTTTGTTCCCAGTAAAGCAGTGAGTCATAACACTAATGTTAACCACTGTACTGGCTCCTACAGTGTTAACACAGCAAAAGTGGCTGATTTTAGATGTTTAATGGAGAAACAGCAAAGTGATGAATTGTAGGAATAGTAAATTGAATATTACATACAAAAGTACTTTCAACAGTTCCTCTGTGAATGCTGGCATTAGCAAAGGTTTATTAAAGCCTCATACGAACAAGAATTATAACAATTCAGTAACGCAACCCTATGGTGCTCTGAAACTCTCACTCCGCACTCCTGAAGTCAATTTGACCAGTCTCATTTTTTATAAGAGGTTTAATCACAGCTATTCACAAACCATTAAAATAATAAGATCTCTAAATTCAGAATTAAAAATCTCTGATATATATGTGTATATATATGTGTATATAATTTTTATGAAAATGAAACTTGCTGGAATGCTTATGATGATAATTTTCTCTTAGTTCATTTAGAGACAAGTATTAGTGTACGGTAGCAATAGCATTCGCAATATGAACATAATAACTAATTATCCCATTTCTTTAGGCTTCCAATCACAAAAGAACTGACTTGCTCTTCTTCACTCAGCATCAAATCAGCAGTTGATACGTGAATGAAAAGTAATGAAGGCTGGAAGTATAACCTTGTGAGCCGTATAGTCCTTTATAAGTGATGATATGTTCGTATGTAATAGAAATATAAACCAGGAGAAATGAATAGCTGCTTGAAGGTGCTGCACAAAAATGTATTGTGGCAATCCATGCAAAGGAGTCCACCAGCCCTAAAGTATGCATTGCACTGCACATAAGTATTTGAGCTTCATACTAAGCTCTGTAATAGCCGATTAAATTATTTTTCTTTGTTGCATGGTTAAGGAAAAAACATGATACCTTAACATCTATGGATACTTATAGTGGATATAGATTTTTGAAAATGAAATAATCACACCGTTGAATTTTCAGCCTTTTCTCCCACCCGCCCATAAAAAATTCAAATATATAGTGCATCATCAATAACGATTCATGAGCACACACTTAAAAGTGTATGTAATTGATCAACACAGGATTGACAGCAAATAATTTTGTACTCTATTTCTTGAAAATTAATAATTGAGCCAAATAATGTTGCTGCTCTGCTTTACTACACGCTGGTGAGTATCAATGACAAATTATATTTTTATTCCCATTATAGCAATTGAATCTATCAATCTTGCTGCTATTTACTGTACAACAGGCTCATACTAATGTGTCTATATGATAATAATTGTGTACCACTACGACATTCTTGATAAAAACCTGTGTGTTTTGCTTAAATCAATTGACGAATTGATTTGTTTGCTTTTCCATTTTGTATTTACTGAATGTACTGAGAGCCTTTGCGGGTACTTGCATGCTCAACTGTGACCATCAGAAATTTATTTTTTGAAAAACTATGAAAACAATTTTTATTTGGTTGCAGAATGACTTACAAAGTGCACTACTTACCATCACTTTGTTTAATGGTTTCGTCAAGCAGTAAAATATAAAACCATCTAGTCAAAGCCCTATCGGTTTTTAGTTCTAAAAAATCTTGGTGTTCAAAGCGAAGCTTTTGAGAATTTTGATTTTGAATGTTCTCTGATGCTATTCAAGGTTGCTACATTCACTGGATCCAAAATCACTATCAAATGCTCACTTCAAGCTTCTTCATAGGGGATAATTATTAGTGATGGATAGCCAGTTTATGTGTTGTTTGTTGTATTTGTTTCACACTATAAGCAATACCATGGGTGATGCATAGACATTGGGCTGGCCACTGGTGAACATAACCAAGACATAATCAATGTCCAAAGCCATTCACCTTAAGCTAGTAAGTGGCGGAAGTAATTTTAATTTATTTAGTGAAAGCAGGACACAACAAACAATACCGTTTAATATGGTGGCTCATAACTGGAAACTTTCTTGTTTCCACAAGTGTATAAACACTCGTGAAACAACTAGATCTTTGATTAGATTGAATAGATGAATAGCTTAATGAGCTGCATTACAACTTGAAGGCAATTGGGATTCAATGCCAGCTCTTGCTAAATGCAGCATGTTATTCAATAAGATTATTTCTGGCTAACAACTATAGATAATTTACAACCATCTAAATGCTTTGCAAATCCTCCAAATGCTATTGAAATTCAAAAGGTCAGCAGCAGCTCAAACCTTACATGTATAAACATTTTCAAAGTCAGATGATTCGTTTTAAAGCCCTACAAACTGTTTTTGAAATGGTCTGAACTATGTTGAAATAACCATGCCTGTTCAGTAGTAGCCAATAAACATAATTTTTTGTAGCTTTTTTTTAAAACATCTGTTACTGGCACAGTCTCCAGTAGACACAAAATGTATCATCCACTTGAGTTGACAGTTGTACGAAATCATCTCAAAATGAAATAATTAATTCTGCAAGCACGAAACCAAAAAAAGGTAAATAATAAAAAAAATACTACATAACAAATATTGCACTTTTGCATTGCAATATTCATCTAATAGCAAAGTTTACCTGGTCACTAAATCAACCATTCACATCAACACATTTCACTCTTTGGAGCATCCCAGCATTGAACTATATTTTGTTGAGTTTCTGAATTTTCAAGTTTTAAGCAGCAGATTGCTGTATTGACTAACCCTCTAGGCCCCCTCAATGCTGATCTACAAGACTGCAAAATACCCCTTTTCCAGAAATGCTCACCAATTTTCACACTGCTTAAAATTGACATCATCTTTGGATCAGAAGTATGTGTACTTCTTTGGCGTACAGTATTTATTTGGCCAATCAAATCCCGCTATTTCTTTTTATTATTTTGTTTATTATTATTTTGACCGCATACTACGGTCCTTTTATGTATGAATACCATTTATTGTTGTCTAACTCACCAAAACAAGCACAATTTTTTTCTACCCTATTGATGGAAAGAATTTAGATGATCCTTGTGATTGTGATCATATTGGAATAGGACCACCTGACAAATCTCGCAATTGTCTCTTGTTGCTATTTCACATATGAAATTTTCGTAATAAACAAGCGTTGATTTTGTTCACTACGCGTGTGCATTATTTGTGTCCATATTGAGAGAAACTACATTCAGATTTTACGCGATCAGCATGAAGATTCAAGCCATATGAAAAATGGCGCTTAACTGGAAAGCCCAACATTAATACTTCATGTACATATAGCGATCGTGCTAGCGATGTTGCTTAGCGATTGGGGTAGTCGCTCCCCCAAATTGCACAATTTTTTGTTACTACCTATTCTTCAGCGATTCCGGTCAAACTCGCTGTTACAAAGCACAGCCTTCAATTTATTATAGGATCGTTGATAGATCGGAGCACTGAATATGACAAGGCACTATTGAAAACTAGGGTAAAGTTCTTTTGCAATGTGATTGGCTTGTAATTTTTTTATCCCTATCAAAGCCTGGCGATTACCTCAAATAAAATGCTAGCAATGGCTTAGCGAAAAAAAGAAGTTGCAAAATCATACAATTGCTGAGGAAGTCGCTGAGTAATTGTTATATGTACATGAGTTATTAATCTTAGAATCAATTTTTTATGGGTTGTCTTCGTAAGGATTCTTTATTCCTGTTGCAATGACCTTCAGTAGACTTAAGACTAAATGAATTGCCCAATCACATTTCATTTCAATTGCATACGATGTAACTTCATTTATAAAAATTTACTATTATTTATTATAACTTACCACTCCCACAATCCAAAAATGACGTACTTGGCAATCAATAGAAGTTATACAAAGCTCAATCTCAGCTTATGCGACAAGCATTTAAGGCTAGTGGGCTTTTGGCAAGCTTGTAAATCATGACTGAGTGGGCATAGAGGGTTATTTAATACATCAATCTGCTGCTTAAGACTTGAATATTCAGAAATTCAACCAAAAAGTGATCAGGCTGGCATGCTTTAATGTCAAAGTTTCTATATCTATGAAAATGCTTCACTTTGTCATATTCAAATTTCTGTATTTGTAAAATTATTTTACTTTGGTCAGCTGAAACTTCCATATCCACAAACTTAGTTCATTTTATCATATTAAAATTTCTAAATGCATAAACACCTTTCACTCTTTCATGCAAAATGATCTATATTCATAAACATTTTCAGGCCAAAATTATCATATCTATGAATCTATTCAACTGCAATGTTCACAAGTATAAATCATTTTTGCCACTCCAAATGTCCACAATATCAACATTCTTCCTGCGTTAGAGTTCTTTCTGTTAAATAGTTTTTAATATTACTAATATCAATCATAGGGTTACTCCTAAAATCAAGAAAGTTTTCTCACAAAATTTTAAAAGCCTAGCTTTGGAGCAGATCAATACTCAACAAACTTTTAATCTCTCACTGAGAAATTACTCTATTGCTTTAGCACTTCACTGTCTGTGGGAGACCAGCTAGCCATATGATGCAATTGTAATGATTGAGCAAAACATTTCTACCAACCAACAAACATTAGAAACGTTCTCAAAATACTTCTGACCATTCACTCCTGTTAATTTAATTTACTCCATTGTATTCCACCTTGAAAGTTCTCAAGAGCGCGCTTACATAGTGGGATCACACTTATCAATGAGTTGGATCACAGCTTATCAACTTGCAACTGCAATAATACTTCAGTTACACACTGGCTAAACTGATCACATCGAAATTCTCATGTTTTAGTATTAGTATGAAAGTGTTTTGTGATGAGAATATATTACTCATTTTAATACCCCCTTAAATGTTGATGATAATTAAAATTAAAGACGAAATTGAATAAACACTGTTTTGTTTCCATTTTAATACAAGTGTGGCGTTTCTTCAGGTTCATTTGTCACCTACCAACATGTTTACACATTCTTTTCATGAGTAAATCTATTTTGATGTTTCAACATGCAAAAACATGTTTCATTTTTTCCCCATCAGTATCCGTGTTAATTTACTTTAGCATGTCCATGTAACTTCTTGGAGTATCAGTGAATGTTCATAATTCATAAACATGGTCCAACGCTTCACCACTAACCTTTTTCAATTACTATATTTTTTGTGTTGAAATGAATAAAACAAACAATAATTTTCTTTGACTTGGATCTCATGTATTAGAAGCACAAACTCTTTTTTACTTTGAAATCTCGTTTTTAATTAACATATTTCCCTTCCATCCATTGGAATTTCCACATTCATTAATATTAATCATTTGTTTCTGTTGGCTTATTAATATTGATAGAACATATTCTACCAATCGATTGTGGAGTTTCCATATTCACTAGCGTGTGTTACACTTTCGTTGTAAAATTTCCATCTTCATAAACATATTTTACTCAGACTTACTGAAGTTTTCGTATTCATGTACGTATTTCACCGATGTCTACGGAAGTTTGTGTATTCATATTCAATAAAATTATTGATATATTCAAGTACTTTTATTCGTGCTTGAAGGTTATTAAAACGCAACCGTTTTATCTTGTCTTCCCTCCCGAATGAGATTTGTAATTTTTATTGAATTGTTCAGCTTAGTCGCTCAGCTTCATTAAAGAAAATTTACTGTTCAATAAAATATTTGCTCCGGAGATTTCTCTTAATTTTTGGTACAGTGATTTAGTTGTATTTTGCTGTGAGACCTGGTTAGTTCTAACAAATCAAATTGAAAGGATTGCGGCTGTCAGATAAACCATTAATTTCCCTACCGGCTTACTTGGCTTTTGTACCATAACTTTACTTCTTTGTTATTTTAGGCATAGATTAATCACCAACTTTTCATCATCAGGTTAATACTAACGAAAACAACAACTGTAATCCAGATAACGTAAGAATTGAAGCAATTCCTATTCAAGATATAAAAGAGTTTGTCATCTATGATTTTTTAGAGTTGTCCCCACTGCTTTCCCCATTCTTCACTAGTTGTATGAGTGCCATAGCATTAAATTTCATCATAACATGTGAAACAAAATTGATTATCTGCTGTGTGGCTTCCATTGATGTTCTTTGGTGAGTGTACTAATGCTGAGTTTAACTCTTGATTTGCTACTTGAAGCATTTGTATCAAATGCTATTGCAATGACATCTTGCTATCAAGCATACAACAGTAAAAACTATTTAATATCCCAGGTTTCTGTTTTTATTTCACACTCCTCAGCTTAAATAACTTAAGAGCCAGCCATCAAACATTCAATATAACATGTCAGGTAATCTGCAGTGAGAACATTAAGTGAAAGTGGGCTTGCACTGAAATATGAAATGTGTTTGTCTGTTGGCAGCATGACGATATACTTCAACATTTATAAACTGAAGTCAGAGAGTAGTTACAAAAAATTATTCATTTATTCATTTGCGACTTTTGTTAAACCAGTTTTAAATTTTTTATTTACTTGCCTTTAATTGCGACAAACATTATTTGAGAATATTTTCAACAGTTTGTTATTTTTTGCTTATTACTGGCGTATATTGAATGATGCTACAATTATTTTGAAATTTTATTCTTATTTGGCTTTAGCGCAGGTGAAGTGGCGAGGCTGGTCAAGCTACTAAGCTGGATTTTGTCAACTCTCCATTCCACATGTGCTACCTCGCCAACAGAGCAATTCGTTGTTAACCTCGCTACAAATGATCCAACAACGGAACTGTGAACTTCAACAGAAGCGAGATCATTGTAGACTTTTTCAGCAACATTCTCTTGACTCATTCTCTTGCTTTTGCAGTCCCAGTGGCTGGTAAGTACATGTTTATATATAAAACTCTCTTCTCTACACTCACATTAAAATTTCTCCTCATTTTTTGTAACAAGTTCTCTCGATGTATGTGCCTGAGTTCTGCCTCCTGCCATTAGATTTGTCTGGAATTTTGACAGCAGTATACAGAGCCCCTTGTTGCACATTCAGTCAAATCTGGAAGTTTTTACCGTCTTTTTTATAATCGTATTATAGCCATCATATGGTCTCTGTAGGTCTTTTTATCACCAAAAATCGTGATGTAATAGCTAGTGTGTTATTTTATGGAATTGATTTTGTTAAAAGGTGTGGACAAGTAACTAATTTTCTTTCAGTACCAAAATTAACTGCTAGACTGATATGATACATTTTAGCACCATGAATGAATCCTAGGAGCGGAAGCCTCAGCTAGCCGTTGCTCAAGATATTTACCCGAAGGGTGTCGTGTGACACAATAATAATTACATGTATGATAACTTGGCAAAATATAAAGCTCTATTACCAACTGATGTAATGAAATTAGATGAGTGACATTGACAGGATCAATCGTTCCCCCAACCCTTATTCCCTTCATTTTCCCTCACTTTTCTTTCTCTCTTTTTTAATGCTGGTAACACCAAACCTTGTTTTCATGTGATTCAGCTTCACCGCCATTTAATTCAATGCTTCTTGTTCATTGATTTGTTAACTTAATCAAATAACAGTGTAATCCTCATCCTTCTACGATGTCATGTAATTCTTTTTGGGTTATTCTCTAAGCGATAATGAATGTTTGTTGTGAATTTACAATTCGCTAACAGTACTGTGCTATAAATGGATTGTACAAACAATGTCATCATGAGTTGTTTCTTACTTCAATTCTTCCATCTTCAGTCTTTTGACATTACAGGAAGTTATTAAAACAACAAGTTTTTGACTGCGCAAAGTTATGTCTAACTATAAATTAATAACAAAGATTAATGTTAGGGACCGTTTTTAGCTGATAACAAGTTTGATTTGGAATTGTCTTTTCCTGACTTCAGTTTCTATGAAAGAATGTTGAAATGCTCAAGTGCATATTGTAACACGGTTTTTTGAGAAGTTGTGCTCTCTTTATGTTGCCTTGTAGTTATCGCTCAAGTGATTTTAATAGCGTCGGCTAGTTAATTATGTTATTATTACAGGGATGGGTGCTTGGCAAAGGTTCCTGTAGTAAGTAGGACTGAGTTGAAACCCTGGTTAAACATCTGTAGCTATGTGCAAATATCCAGTAAGCAAGGTATGTTCTCTAACCTCACAAACCATTGAGCACAAACTGTGGAGAAACCAAACTAATTTGTACAAACTTGTGATTGGATGAATCTCCAATAAGCAGACTTTGATTGGCTGTTAGTAGCAACTTTTTTTATATAACCAAGAAATGCTGGATCTAGTTCTGTGGAGGTCTTGCAGTCTATGTAGCCTGAACGCTTCACTGATTTTGGAGTTGGATAGCTATGCAAAACTTCACTCATAGTAGTAAAGAACACTAGCCACTGTGGCAATTAAAGTTAACAGCTTTCACTTCAGCTTGTAACAGTTTAATTCTATAGCCAATGCTGTGAATGCTTTGTATTATTATAATTAATTACCACAGTAGTAGGTGATGAATAGGCATCAGTGGTGAGTTGAATTAAACAGAAGGATGCCAAGCTTCTGGTATAGGTGTTTTTTAGGAGATTCAATGAAGTTAAGCAACAGAACCTATTTTTTAGCAAATAATGACCAAAATTAACATAAAAAAATTAAACTGATCTTAAGTAGTAGGCAGTTGAGCGCAGGTATCATATTGGTGCCAATGTGTATGATATTTTTACATAAGATAAATGTAAATCCTCTGCAATTCCATGATATGACACCACTGGGGATCAAAAAGAATAGTTTTACACAATCGATTTACATGTTTATGTTGAGACTGTAACTGGTGAAACTGTGGATTATACATTAATAAGCTGCGAAAAACACCCTTATAAAAACCAATTTTTGACATATTTGTTAGAGGACTGAGAGTCATTTCTATTTCTCCACACATTCTATGATATGTTTTGGAGGTTCTATCAGAATATCAGAAGGCTAGCACCGGTAACCAGCCTGTAGGCAAATGGCAAAGGCATCGACTTTTGAACTAGTAATCTGCGAAAAACAGCCTATAAAAACCAGTTTTTGCCATATTTGTCAGAGAACTGACAGTCATTCCTATTTCTCAACACATTCCAAGATATGTTTAGGAAGTTCTATCGAATTCTCAGAAGGGTAGCACCAGAAATCAGCCTGCAGGCAAAAGGCAAAGGCAACAAATTTTTCACTAAAAATCTGCTAAAAAACAGCCTGTAAAAAGCAGTTTTTGCCATATTTAGGGGAAAACTGACAGTCATTTCTATTTCTCAACACATTCTATGATATGTTTCAAAAGTTCTATCAAGTTATCAGAAGGCTAGCACCAGAAACCAGTCTGCAGGCAAATGGGAAAGGCAACAACTTTTTCACTTAAAATTTGCGAAAAACTGCCTCAAAAAAACCAATTTTTGACATATTTTTGGGAGAACTGAGAGTCATTTCTATTTCTCAACACAATCAATGTTATGTTTTGAAGGTTCTATCAACGTATCAGAAAACTAGCACCGTAAACCAGCCTGCAGGCAAATGGCAAAGGCGACAACTTTTGCACTAGAAACCTGCGAAAAACAGCTTCAAAAAAACCTCTTTTTGACATATTTTGGAGAGAACTGAGAGTCATTTCTATTTCTCAACACAATCAATGATATGTTTTGAAGGTTCTATCAACATATCAGAAGGCTAGCACAGGAAATCAGCCTGCAGGCAAATGGGAAAGGCAACAAATTTTTCACTTGAAACTTGCGAAAAACCGCCTTAAAAAAACCAATTTTGACATATTTTTAGGAGAACTGAGAGTCATTTCTATTTCTCAACACAATCAATGATATGTTTTGAAGGTTCTATAAACATATCAGAAGACTAGCCCCAGAAATCAGCCTGCAGGCAAATGGCAAAGGCAAGAACTTTTTCACTTAAAATTTGCAAAAAACAGCCTTATAAAACCCAATTTTTGACATATTTTGGAGAGAACTGAGAGTCATTTCTATTTCTCAACACAATCAATGATATGTTTTGAAGGTTCTATCAAAATATCAGAAGGCTAGCACCGTAAACGAGCCTGCAGGCAAATGGCAGAGGCGACAACTTTTGCATTGCTTACAATGAGAGCTGGCCATATTGTGTAACAACTATAGTCTATAGGATGTGCAGGAGGCGTGACTCCTGATTTACAGCTGTCCTTAAGTACACTGAGATTGTCATGCAACCATAATGTTTGTTTCGCGCAAAGAATGTTGTTTGCGTTAGGTGAAAAACCCTCCATGATAAGTCATGAGTTTTGCGCAATGAGAAAAATCTTCGGCACTAAAAAACTTTATGGATTATGAAAGGACTTTCGAGCAGAAAAGTGTTTGTTATGCGCGAAAAAATTCCTATATACTATCACAGATTTTCAATCGACAAAGCTGTTTGTTTAGTGCAAAGAATATTGTTTGTTTCGTGTGAAAATCCCATTATGTTTTATGAGGATTTTCGCGCAACCAAAAGAGGTTGTTCGAGTTTTTAATCTTTTATGAAATGGTCATTTGCTTCAGCCTTTCCATTGGCTTGAGCTCAGATCAAGCGGTGCAAGTTTATTGATCTAAGAGCCACTGTTTGGCACAGAAAACATCACTTCCAGCAATAGCAGCTGAAGCATCGGCATCTACCACAACTCATAGGAGGACTCTCTGCAACAGCGTAAAAGATAAAACATATTTAATCACCACTAGTTGAAGTACTCAACTATTAGCGCTGGGAAAAAATAATAATACTTCAGTCCCAGTGGTTTGCTCTCAGTACCATATGATTTAAACAAGTATACAAAGCAACTATTTATGAAATTGATAGATATCAAAATGCTTTTTACCCAATAACCAAGCAGAAGGGAGAGGATGGGGAGGGGTGGGGGGACCAGGGTGGGAAGGCCTGTGAAAGGGGAACGGGAAAGGAGGAGGGGGATGGGGAGGTGGAAGGAGAGGGAGAGGGAGAAGGGGATGGGAGGAAGGGAAGGGAGAGGGGGGAGAAGAAGAAACGAGTTAGTCGAATTTTGTAATACCTATTTGAACAGGATCTCTTGATATCGTCGATGGTATCAAACCTCCAATTTATTATGATGAAGAACGAGATGAGCTGATAGGCAGATATTTGGGTGCCATAAAACCACACACAGATCAGCTAGAGTCTTAGTTGGACGTTGGGATGGAAATACGAAAGACCAAGTGGATATTTACCTGAATGACTATCGTGCCTCAGGAGCGTTGGAGTTGTTCAAACAAGTTTGGAGAAAATTGATTTTCAGAGCAAAAATCAACTGAAGCATAGCCTGTATACTAAAAAACAAAAACAACGATGAACTAGGAAGTTTTCAATCATCATCCGACACTGCTACTGTATATCAGAGAGCTCTCTTGATGGAAACCAAAAGACAGCTCAATGAATTCTTTACTGATGTTGCTGAGACCAATCATCGCACTATTAGCTTGAAATTGAGACCAAATACACCGAGAAGACTGATGTTGATCACAAAGGTAAAATTTTATTTTTAGAAGTTCACCGGAAAAGTAGGCACTGACCGGCTCAGCTCCAGTGATTGAATTCTCTCTCATTCTCAAAAACAGATACACATGACCCATATTTAAAAGTCAGGATGGGAAAAGACTCAGCGGCAGTTTTTTTGGATGTTTAGCATTACATAAAGAACTGCAAAAATATAAAAGCTTCAAAAGTCTTTGAATGGACAGTTTGGCAAAAAACTATCATCGACAATATCGGTGATTCCTTGGTTATGACATCAACAATGAACGAGTGGCTACATAAAACCTTAGGAGCAAACGGGGTTGGAGGAATCGTACTAGCTAGTTTCGGAAAAAGCGTTTCAACTCAAGATAACAGTGTTTGCTCTAAATGAAGACAAGGTTTTAACTGTTATTTGGAATTCAATTGTGAGATATGAGAAAAAAGTCTATCTGGATCTTTATATCAATTGCTTTAATCTCATCGAAAACTTGGAATGAGGAATAAAGTTCTTCAACTGTCCAACATTTTTTACTTGTTTTGACAGATTAAGTCACCTGAAAAGCCACAGACTATCAACCACAGCGTCATCAACCATGCCGTTTTTTTGTGAGTGAATAAAAACCTTGCGTTACAAGTTTTAATAAGCTATAATATCAAATTGGAATAAATATCAGCACAGAAGATCTTTCAAGATGTTATCTGTATTTTTCCACTTATGACATTGAGTGCTTAGTACCTGAATGGGCTGACAAGAGAGATACGGACACCACTTTCTAAGCTAGGGAGCAAAAGCGATGGGGTATTTTCATTTGTTCAAATATACCAAGATTTGAGGTGCCCCGGTGTATCATCAACAATGGTGATGATAAAAAATTCTTTGAAAAAAATATTCATTGCTTTGTAACATCCGTGACAAAGCGTACACCCGAGTGAGAAGAAACTTTTCATAAATCACAAAATGAGTAAAAAATGAGGTATATCGATCGATCGGAGAATAGCCGAGCAAAAATGTCTTCATAGTTCACCTCTCAAACAGAAAAAAGTTCAGATAAAGACTACAGCCTCCAGAGTTTTGGGCGACATGACTAAGTACATTGAGAAGCTCAATATTCCAGGAATTATTTCACAGGGCTACAAAATCAACTTGATGAAAGAAACTCTGCTGCAACAATTAAAAAAACTTATGCGACAAAGGCTTTGGCTCTCCTGTGAAAACGAAGCAGAATGTTTGTGATCGGTAAAGGATCTTTTTTTGCTTTGGATTGTGAAAAATTTATCGTCCTATATACAGCTATGGAAGGTATCTTAAAGCCTACAAATGTAAAACTACAAACATTTTTTTTTCACAAATGGATTAGAAAATTGAGTCAACTGCAGCAAAAAAACATCTGCCTCCGAAACAATTTTTTTACACTACACTAAAACAAATAAGCATCAGCGAACAATGTTACACCATTTGTCAAAAAGCATGGAAAGCTGAAAACATAAAGATTTTTTTTTTTAAAGAGCTAAAACAGCTTTGACAGAGCACCATTTGTTCAAGCTTTGGAAACTTGGTATTGACACACTGAAAGATGGTGTGTATTTACCGGCATTGGCAATTCGACGGATGTTCACAAAAGCTGCCCAACGATCTCCTGTACAGCTTTCTTGCAATTTCAAATTTCGAGCACTCGGTAATTCCTTTCAGCAGACCTTCCCAATTTTTCTGATTGACAAATTCAATGCAGATCTTTATTTTTTGATAAAGAAAAACATTGTTGGAGGAAGCGGTCTGGTGATGCACAGATATCCCGAAATGGGTATGACTTAAATTAAAGATTTTTCTATCTTTGGTGTATGCCTATCGAACAACTCAAAAGCAAGAAAAACGGGGAAGTCCTTCATTTCTGATCTTGTCAAGTTTAGCAAGTCAACACACTTTCCCAAATTTTTGAAAAAAATTGACATCAGACCTTAGCTCAATGGAGAAGTTTTGCTGAAAATAAACCTGTCTTTCAGTTCAACTGATATTTTTTGACACAGACCCGATTGCTCTTTTGACGATGCTACGCGTTAGCAGTTTCAGCCTACTGGACCAAAATATCTAACACAGCTGTATAGAAGCAAGCTGGAAAATTTAGAGTATCTCCAAAATCTAGGTTCCACAGTCATCTCTATTTGGGAGTGTGAGTGATTGAGTGGTGTAAAGACTCGTACAACTCTACAAAAAATTGTCAACACATTTTACCAATCCATCTATCCCGAGCGGTTTGAAAAAAAACTAAATCAAAAAGAAGTGATGAAGAGAGTTCAAGCCGAAGATTACTTGGATTTATTGAATGTAACATCAAACTTCCTGAGGAAAAGATAAATAAATTTTCTGAATTGCCTCCAATTTTCAAAAACACAAAGTTGAGCAGAGAGCACTTGAGCAATCAGATGCGAGTCTTTGCCAAAAGAGAAGGGTTCCTAAAAACTCTTCAACGCTCGCTAGGCGGCAGTATACTTTTATCGAAGTACTTGAAAAAAGGATTAAAAATCACCAAAGTCTATCAGCTGATATAACACATAATTAGAAAGGCTTTTGAGGCTTTTGGAGCATCGGTTTCAGATGCCAGGAGCATGGGAGATATGGATCCTAGTCAAGAATTGGTTGCCATTACCAGTAAGCTGTTAGAAAGTGGTTCTTATGGAAATAGCAATCCCTGACAACGAAAAACATACAATTGTCAAGTATGGCGATGGTGCAAGAAAAGTTTTACTTCACATCAGAGTTAACAAAATTTGTTTCTATGGAGGAGATAGCGGATGATTTCTAGAAAATGATGAGCGCTAAAAACACTGTACACTCCTAATCCAATTAAAGCCAATACAAAAGCTATTGCAATCTTAAAGGTGCTCATGTTAATCATTTTAGCTTACTATGAATGTTGCAGTGAACTTGGGTTCTCCTTACAGCAATATGCCAACCTGAGAATGTTGCAGTTTTACCACGACTTTATGTACAAGTAAATAACACTTGGTCTTACTCCATTTTCCTAATAATTAGCTTACACAGTAGGCTTAACTGTTAATAATAAAATGCCTTTTTATTCATGGTTAAACCGCTAAAAATGATTTACAGTATGTTGAAATGGCTCCAAATAGCGCATACATGGTTTTGAGTGGGTCAGAAAAAATTGGAAATATCGGATATGGAACAAGAGTTTCATAATGATTAAGCATATTGGTTTCAACAACCATACTGCGACAAACATAGGGAACAGTTTTTGAGATTGAAACTATGGATTTGCAATGGAACATGCGGGATTGCTGCAAAAAGGGGCTGAAACATAGAAAAAAGAACACCAGAGTTTTTCAAAGTGGAATTTACTGGAAATGGGATTGTTGGGATCAACTCTAAATTCTGCCACTGTCGGGAGAAAAATAAACAGAAAACTAGCTCCAAAGGTTTAAACAAGCGAAATAATGATTTGAAAAAACGCAGTTATCTGAGTACCAAAATTTCATTTGAAGGAAAAACTCATCGTTTCATAATAAGAGATTGAAAGATGTTAACGTGCCGACAAATAAAACAAGAGCTCACATATTTTTGCGCTAACAGACGAATCCGCTTGGATGGAGTACTGTGGAAGCGTTGTATAATGCTTAGTTGACTCAGGGCTCCAGCCCCTCCCCACCCCCACAACCCTGTACAACCCTTGTCCTGTTCATAGAGAGAATGTGAAGGGAGCCTAGAGCGTTCCCCTGCTAATATTACAGCAAAATCCCCGTAACTTGGATACCGGCTACTCCTTGCATGTAACCACCTGTTAAGCTGTATGTATAAATATAGAGCATTACCCTGGGTCTGTGTTCCGGGTCAGTATAGAAAAATAGCTGCTAAAAAGCATGAAGCTCTACGAGTCCAAACATCTACCCCTCATACACACCGGAGCCTTACAGATCGCAAAGAGCAGAGACTAGGAATCCAGCCCACCAAATAAAGAGGGGAAAGTTTCCACTACATATAACCAGTGGGAAAGCACCCCCAGAGCCGTGTCACCATGTGCAAACCTTTCTAATTGGATTGGTTTGTTTATATTATTGTATTGTGATTAGTGATTTCTTATATAATTGTGTTGTTAATTGTGATTTGCTCATCCTATTAAGGGGCTGAGAGTTCCTGGCTCTCTCCTGCAAATTGAATCGCCTGGCATTGAGAGGTCTAGAGTATTTTGTTGTGGGTTTGCATGTTATATTGCTAAATACAATCAGTATAACAATCTTTTTGTGTAAACTTTGCTTGTTTAGTCTGAGGCGCGGACCCTAGAGTAGTTTTCAAGGTCAGTGGTGTTGATGCCATTCGTCGATGGTGAAAAGTGTAAAATAACTACAGTATCAACTGAAGCTACCAGCACTAAATAAGAAATCAATCCCTTTGTCTTAAACTTTAATATTCTTACAATAGCTATTCTCTATATTTCATTGTGATAATGATTAGTGAACTTCGTAATTATATAATGAAATGAACATGGACATTGTAAAGTGTACCGGAAAGGATATTGGAGAAGAGAGAGACAAATGAGAAACGCGGGAGACAGGGTGTACTAGCTCAGAGCATACCGTAAGCTTCAAAGCTTCACGTGGTGTCAGAAGTAACTTGCTCATAGAAAAAAACAATCGAAATACAAGTTGATTGATTTTTTCGTTTGATACTTATATTAGTTCTTTGACCTTGTTGAAATTGATCTTGAATGCGACGAAGTTGGACACCCATTTAAAAGAAAATATTTAGTAATAATTGTAAAAAGGAGGATTGATACTGGGACAGACAAAGCAGTGGCGTGATGCCATCCCGGTGTACAATCAATTCACATTTGGTTCGTCATCATCAGATAGTAAAACTTTAAAGAACTGGATCAAAATTTGTTATGCCTATTTTGAACCAGTAAAAATTGTTACTTTTGAACAATCAATTTTTAATCAAATGGTTTAAAAACCTGAGCAGGCAATGCACCAATTTATCATTCAAGTGCAAGTACAAGTGGAGAACTGTGAGTATGGCATAATGAAAGATGACTTAGTAAGAGATCGGGTTGTGGTTGGTGTTTTGGACACAAAGCTCAGGAAGTATCTTATAGATGTGCCAGATTTAACACTCCGAACTTGCATTCAGAAAGCAAAACAGTACATGTCTAACCAAAAGCAGATGGCTTTAATGAGCCGGAGTGGTGCTGGGTTGAAAGACAGTGACTCCAATGGTAACTTCAATATCATACAGCAAAAATTTGCGGGAGGAGCGGCAAGTAGAAAAACTTCCGGGTTTGGAAGAGCTGTAGCAACAACGAACTTGGACAAACAGTGTGTTAGATGTGGTAAATGGAAACATTTTTTAAGGAAGGTGGCCCGCAAAAAAATCCCAGTGCAACAAGTGCAGGTCTCTCGAACATTAGGCCAAGATGTGTAAGGCAAAACGACAAGTAGCCGAAGTTGAGGAGGAAGAATATGATGAGAGGATGAACAGCCTCTACCTGGACTCGAGGATGTTATGACTAAGCAAAAGAAAAAAAGAACACTACATAGACACTATAACTGAAACTGAAAAAGCATGGTATGTAACAATGAGAGTGAATGCTGCTCCTGTTGAATTCAAGGTGGATACAGGTGCAGCTGTCACGGCAGTTCCAGTTACTCTGGGTGAGACTCTTGACCTGGAACTCAAGAAATCAGGTTAATCACTTATGGAAGCTAGTAACACTCAATTAGAAACAGTTGGGCTCGCAACTGTAGAGCTGCGGTATTGCACTATGAAGAGGTTTATGTAGTTAAAGGTCTACGTCGGCCCCTACTAGGGAAGTCTACCATTAAGAGATTCAATCTGTTCACAGTTGTAGACGAAATTGTAAGCCAGGAACGGAAGAGGAGATCCTCATCTTTATTCACTGGGCTGGGAGTTATGTTTTCAGAAGTGAAAATCTTACTAAAAGAGGGCATCAGTCCAAGAAGAGTGGCTGCTGCAAGGCGACAGCCATTGTAAGAAGAGCTACTTGGAATGGAGAAACTTGGCGTCATTTAAAGATTTGACGAGCCGACAGAATGGTGTGCCCCCTGTATAGTTGTACCCAAAAAAAGTCATGATTAGGGTTTGTATGGATTTTACCCGGTCGAACAAAGCACTAAACAGAGTAAATCATCCATTACCGTCCACAGATGAAACGAATGCAGTATTAGGACAGTCAAAAGTGTTCACAAAGTTGAATGCTTATAGCTACTAAAGGCAAACACGTCTCCATGAGCAGTATCAGAAGCTAACTGCTTTTTGTCTCTCCATTTGGTTGATACTTAAGAGGCTTCCATTTTGAATATCAAGTGCTCCTGAGATATTTCAGAAAGATATGCAGAAGGCTTTGTATGGTATTGAGGGCATGGCTTGCCAAATGGATGATATTCTGGTTCATACTGAAAATGAACAGAGTCATGCCTGTAAGATCCATGAGGTTCTATGTAGATTAAGGCAGGCTGAAATTGTATTAAACGACAAGAAAAAATGAGTTTTTCAAGAGAAGGGCGACCTTTTTTGGCCATGTTATTGATAAAAGTGGGATACACGCTGAGAAGCCAGAGTAGCTGGCTGCAATTAAAAGTTTTCCAACTCTGTACAATAGGAAAGCGCTTAAACATTTTTTTGGAATGATTAATCACTTGGGCAAGTTCACTTCCAGTTTAGCAGCGGATACAGTAACTCTGCGAGCTTTGTTGAAGTTCAAATAAAATGAAATGGTCTGGATTTCTCAAATAGAAAGAGATTTTAATACCGTAGAGCTGAAACTGTCCTCGCCCCCTGTGTTAGCCCCGTTCAACTTTGAAGTGGAGACCTGGATGTTGAGAGATGCTTTCTCCTATGGGTTAGGGCAGCTCTATTTAAGACAAAAAATGAGAGGATGAAGCCAATAGCACTGGCATCAAGATCGATGTCAGATACAGAACAAAGATATGTGCAAATTCAGAAAGAGGCACTCGCTATTTGTTAGGCAGCGGAAAAGTTTCAATATCATTTGGCTGGAAAAGAGTTCACAGTGGAAACCAATCACAAGCCTGTAGTTTTGATAATGTCAGGAGAAAATCTGTCCAAACTTCCACTGAGGGTCCAAAGGTTTCAATTACGCAGTATGCGGTTCTATGAAGTCATATATACCCCGGAAAGTAAGTTGGTTGTTGCAGACACCTTGAGTAGAGAACCAGTGGGAAGCGAGCAAGAATCAGACCTAGAACCTTAATTAGTTAAGGAAATGATTGAGGAGCTTTCAATATCTTTGGCTAGAAGGCAACTTCTAGTGACAGCTACAGAGTGTGACCTTATTAGAGGCCAATTGATATCATATGCACACAATGGCTGGCCAGACTATCAGGATCTACCTCAGTATTTGAAGATGTTTCATTCTTTTAAAGAACATCTGATGGTTGTGGGAGGGATTGTGTTTCATTACAACAGGATGTTCATCCCCATTAGTGAAAGAGAAAGAGATCTTAAGGAGATACAACAGGGCCATCTTGGTGAAAACCAGTGCGCTCGAGGAGCAAGCGAGGCGGTCTGGCAACCAGAAATGTTGACTGACAGTCGCGAAGTGGTGAAGCGGTGCGTGTTTGTGCCTGGTATCATAGAGATATGCCGAAACCAATGATTCTTTCACCTCTCCCGGAACCACCTTGGTGGAGACTCTCTATGGATTTTTGCAACTTGGAAAACGAAGGTGTTGATTATCTAGTTTTCTCTGATTATTACAGACGGTTTATGATAGCCGAGAAATGTGTTCCAGCAAATGCAACTGTTCTGTTTCAGGAGGTGAACAAAATCTTTTGTTAGATAGGAAATCCAAACACTATTGTTTCTGAAAACGGCCGTTAGTTTGGGTCAGAACAGGTTGCAAGGTTGACAAAAAATTGAGATATCATTCGTCGTACCAGTGCGCCAAGGATTCCTCAGTCTAATGGGCAAGCTGAGAGAGCGGTCCAAACCTTTAAGAAGCTGACAGTGAAAAACCTAGACAGTTGTGCTGCGGTTATACGTTACAATGATAGTCCACTGCAGAATGGATATTCTCCAGTGCAATTGTTGTATGAGCAAGGGCTTAATTCAATGGGATACCTGGTTAATAATCCGGTTGATGTGCTGAAGCTCAGATCGCAGGAAGCTGAGTATCGGGATAAACAAGCTCACAACTATAATGTTGGGCACAGAGTAAATGAAAGAGAACCGATAATGGTCAGAACACCCGTACTCCTGACTGATTCTAGAAAAAATGTTTAGCAAATACCTACAGTTTCTTCTCAACAATACCATAATCAGTATTTCACAGAAAATTATGGCAAGAAACTATTCTCAAACAGCAAATGAGTAAGTTGCTTTATACCATGTTTCACAAAGTTTCAACTATCACATGCATAGACTTATCCATATATATACTTTATTTGTAGATGTAAAACCTTGAATGAATTTGACTTATTCGAAGTCAGCGAATTATCTTTCAGCAATATGAAAGTATAATATTGAAACTCTCACCATCATTTTCTTCATCTGTTTTATATGAAGCTTATAATTAAATTTAATTTTGGTTTAATATTTTATCAATGTGTACGGATGAAGAAGCGGTAAGAACTGTTGAGGATTGCGTTGAACGAGATATCAGTGAGAAAGTGAAAGCCAAAAGTAAAATTGCTTTGTATACAGAAACTATGGACAAAGTTATACTTTAATGTGTAAAGTGAATGATAGTTATAGGTTAATAATTTCAATTATATTAAAGAAACAAAAAACAAACAACATATTGCTATGAGTGAGTATCTGGAGAATATTCCTACTTTTTTTGCTTTATGAAGAACATATATTTGACTGTAACTAAAATAACAAGAGTCTTTTTGTATACTGCGAACTAATATTTTCTAGAGACAGAAAGTAAAAGATATATAGGAATCAGTCAGTTTATACGTAGTGCTGCACGATGTTTCGGTCCCAAACGATGTTTGCCGGTTTATTACAATATCGAAAGGGCGATGCTGTATGGAGACGACTTCGGTTAGCATCGTTTTCGGTGTTTGCATTTCATAAATTAGCAAACGATGTTTCGGTCACAACCAATATCGCCCGATTTTTCTGCGATATGTCACAGTCAATGCGCATGCGTACGGTCTCTAAAGAAAGCATGGCGGCTCATGTTGTTTTGATAGAAGATTCTGATGAGGTAAAAAGCAAGCAACTTTACCTACTAACATGATCACTGTGATGCTTATGATATAATACTGTTGGTTCTTTTTATATAGAATTGTGTTTGGTGATGAAATTTTCGTTAGTTAAGTTGTAACATGCATAATAATGCTATTAATAATTATTATTATGTTGTAATAATATATTGTACAGGAATTTACTGTCTCGAGTGGTAGCGACCACCTGTACAACGGCCCACAGTAATAAGTAAGTACAGCAGTGCAGTGTACGCCTGTCTATCTCGCCTTCCACCTATCCCGAGGAGTAGGTGTAGTAGGTCGGCCTAGCCGTTCGAATAACCGTTCCAGTATCACTCGCCCGTAGGTCAAGTGCAGTGTGAGTCGAGATCGACTGACCACTTTCTACTGACTGTTTATTCTAGTTGCTAGTCGACTGAGTCAGTGCAATGTTCCTGTCTACTTTGTGTAATTGCTGAACTTCTCAAGTCCTTTCCCCAGCGCAATCAGTGCAAGCTTACTTGTATGGTTTTGTGCAAGGCTACCAGTGCTATAGCATAAGTGCGCTTATGCTATCAGTCCAAACAAGCAAGTGAGAGTGTAGGCAGTAACTCTCATTTTATTAGCACAAGACATGAGTATTTATACGAGAAAAGGTTATATAACAATGATTGATGGCTTCACAACAAAGGCAGGCTCCGCCTGTGTACAAGACTGGTTACTAAGAGACCAATAGAATTATAATAATAGGCAATAGGAGGTGCTAAGTAGTATGGTTGAGTGCATAAGCACATGTATGTAAAACAGTGGCTCTATGCAAGCATGATAACATATATGAACACGAAATAAGTAATAATAAAATAATAATGTATGTAAGGTAGACAGTTCGGTAGTTGGCAATCGTTCGGCAGGAGTATAATACAAGGGTTCGGCAAGTCATATATATATAGGTAGTCGACTTACTCGAGGGGTCGTGATACATTTCCCTCACACACGCCGCCCCATTGGCGCTCGTCGGGCCAATATTAAATACTATTAGTGAGGAAAATGTCCGATACTTGCTTTTGTTCAGGATAAATTTCTCTCTCGTTGAATGGCTACCTTCAGCTCCTCTACACGTTGTAGCTGTTTGAATGCTTCCCTCGTAGCGACGTACAATTCAGTTTCATACTTCTTTACTCGCCTATAGCGGTCCTCTCGCCTCTCCTCCTCCAACTGCCTCTCCCAGCTGTTCCTCTCCTGTCGATAGGGCATGTTCCTGTCTCTTCCCCTACTCGACTCTCGTTCTCTTTCCTTTCTCTCTCCGTCTCTTTCCACTGGTAGTAGCTCGAGCTTTATCGCTTTCTGCAATGGGTGGTTTAGTTGTTCTCCCAGCCGTTTTTGTATTGGTTTGACTTCGGTGGGGCTCCCTGATCGCTCCTTAATTGGGGCGGGTACTCCAAATGGTGGTGGGTTTTGCCAGTTGATAGCACTGCAAAACTCTCTATATGATGCTCCGTCTACTTCATATAGTGGTCGACTCGGTCCGCCATGTTCTGCTGCCCCATTCTTTTGTCTGATGTGTTTCAACAGCGTGTCTCTAGAGGCGCTTTTGTACTGGCACTTACAGAAGAAAAATACAAAGTGCTGCCTAGCGTGGTATTGTATCCGCCTCTTGCTCAGTTGTATGCTACATATTCGGCATCTCCACTTGCTGCTGTCGGTGGTTGGTAGCGCTGTAGATTTGATGTCATCTAGTGTGTCGGTTGACAGCCACATTTCTTTGAGTTGATGTTCGGGTAGGGGAGCTGGTGGAGTCGGGGGTTGAGGTGTCCTTGCTCGACATCTAGCACTCCCTGCTTTGGCTGTTACTCTACCGACTCGTACAGGTGAGTACTCCATCTCCTTATGTGCAATGATTCTTGACCTTCGTTTAGTTTTTGTCGACTCTGTTATAGCGGCTATCACGGCTGGATCTTCTTCAGTCGACAGTACGTCGTTGTTTGTTGCTGCCATGATCGTTGCTTGTTGGCTGTTGGTGTCTCCCTCCAGTTGTTTGTGGACTGTGTAAACAAGCTCTGCAGCGGTGTACTTTGTATTGCCGCTGTTTTTACTTTTCTTTTGTTCTGATTCCCACGTGGGGTCACGTGTTGCATCCAGGCTCCTCCTTTCGTTGAACGTCATCGAGTAAATCAACTCGGGCTCTGTTGTCGTGGGAGTTACGCTCCCTTTTCCTTGGTTTTCTCGTTGGGGATTCCACAGTGTGGTTGTCTCCCCTCGTCTTTCGGTTTGGCTGATCGTTGTGTTGGTGGGAGTTGTCTCCTCAGCACCTACGTTGGTAGTTGTTTGTTCTTCTGGCATTTTTGGTGGTCCTTCTTGCCATCTACTTTTACCGAAGTTATTAATGGTTGGTTGTTGCTCCTTTAGGCCCAGTTTTCGACGGGTTTCGGCGACATTGGTCCAGGGTATGTACCTCATGTTTTCTACTCGCCCACGCAGCCCGTTTACCTGCATCTCTTGTCCAGCAGTTTCTCCTTGGTTCTGGGCTTGATAACATTGGTAGTCGGTAAAGCGTACCGGTGGCTTCCTAGTCCTCGTAGGTCTCCCCTCTACTTCATTCCTTTCGAGGTTGGCGCCGAGTGGTGGCCATTCGGCGTCTATGGGTGCTGGTACTTCCACTACTGGTGGTTCTACCGTCGCTGGTGGCGGTGGGGCCACTGCTTCGAGGGGTGCCGGTTCTATTAGTAGTGGTGTTGGCGCAGTTCCTTCTGTGGGTGCCTCAGGCACCGGAGGTTCTCGCGGCTCCCTTTCTCTAGGTACTTCAGGAAGTGGGGGTGCGTGCTCTACTGGTGGGTGGGGTGCCCTACGCTGGTAGGCCCCACGCATGTTAGGCCGGACGGCCTGTTCACGGCTAGGGGGTGCTCTCCCCACTGCTTCTCTGCATGTTCGGTACGCCTTCAATCTGCGACCGTTTTGCGTGAACCCCTGTCCATTTCTCTCTAGACGATACGTATGGTTGGGATAGGTTTCGGCGACGGTGTAGGGCCCCACGTAGCTAGGTTGTAGCTTGGGGTTGCTCCCCTTAGTCCGTCGCTTATTTTCCATCACCACCAATTCGTCTTTACTGAACCGGGGGGGTTCTCCCGTCTCCTCTTGGCGGAGCCTGGCTTGCTGGTTTCGCACATAGTCGTGTGCTATGGCGAGGTCCTCTTGTATACGCAGTGTATGTTCTGTGATGCTGTAGGGGTCCAGGGAGGGGGGTGAGCCGGTCAGCTGATCGGGCAGCCGCACCTCGCGTCCCAGCATCATCAGATTTGGTGTCTCGCCGGTGGTGGTGTTGGGGGTGGCCCTGCAGGCTCGCATAATCTGTGGCAGCAAGCCGTCCCACTCGTCCTGGCCTTTGCTTAGTATGAGTGTCCGTAGCGCATCTCCCAGCGTCCGGTTCTGCCTCTCCACCATGCCATTTCCCTGGGGGTGGTATGGTGTGGTACGCGTCTTGCGTATGCCCCACAGGTTGCAGAGTTCTTCCAACAACGTGGACTCAAACTGAGCCCCTTGGTCCGAGTGGAGTTGTTCGGGGAGGCCCCAATAACTGAATACCCTCTCGTCCAATGCTGTTGCCACGGTGGGTGCGGTTGCATCTGGTAGTGCTATTGCGTCCTGCCACCGGGTGAAGTGGTCGGTGAGTACCAAGATCCACTTATTTTTCCGTTTTGTGAGGGGGAGCGGTCCTACTAGGTCCACGGCCAGCTTCTGGAATGGGCGTCCGGCAAAGAGCCGTTGGCCGTCGGGAGCGGAGGGGCGATTACTGCGCTTCGCCACCTGGCACACTTCACAGCTCTTGACGAGTCTGCGTGTTAGTCCCGACAGGCCTGGCCAGTACCAATCCAGCTGTATCCGGTGGCGTGTCCTGTTTATCCCTGCGTGTGCTAACAGGTGTGTATCCCACACGACCTTGTGGCGCCATGCTGGCGGGCACACTGTGCAGGTTCGGGTCCGTCCCTGGTGCTCTGAGGTGATTACTAGTGTACCATCTGGTCGGAGGCTCATGGCTTCGATCCTGTCGTGTAGGATGCGTAGCTCTGTCTCTCCTTCCTCCAGCTCTCTAACTGAGAGTTGTCTCCCCGCCTTCACAGCAGCATATACCTTGGCTACGGGGTGCTGCCCCTCCTGCTGTGCTTGCGCTAGCTCTTGCGCATTCCTCTCAGGGTTGGTGACAGTCACATTCACCTGTCCCTTTTGCTCTGTAGGCCCCCCTGGGGGGTACTCGGCACGGGTGGGTCCCCCGTTTGTCCATTCCCTTTGCTCTGCTGATCCCCTTGGGGTTAGCTCGGCATGGGTGGGTCCCCCATCTGTCCATCCCCTTCGCTCCGCTGGTCCCCTCGGGGAGCACTCGGCATGGGTGGGTCCCCCATCTGTCCATTCCCTTTGCTCTGCTGATCCCCTTGGGGTTAGCTCGGCATGGGTGGGTCCCCCATCTGTCCGTTCCCTTCGCTCTGTCCACCTCTGTCGGTTAGACTCGGCATGGGTGGGTCCCCCATCTGTCCGTTCCCTTCGCGCTGTCCACCTCTGTCGGCTAGACTCGGCATGGGTGGGTCCCCCATCTGTCCGTTCCCTTCGCTCTGTCAGCCCTACCTGGCTAAGCTCGGCATGGGTGGGTCCCCCATCTCTCTGCTCAATTGCCCGACACTGCTTGCAGTCAAAACAGGGGTCCTGTCGACTGAGTCCGTCCGCATTCCCGTGCTGCACTCCTGGTCGGTGTTCCAGTTTGAAACTGAATTCGGCCAGGGTCTCGAGCCAACGGGCTATCTGGTTTGACGGTTCTTTCCGCCTACACAGCCACCGTAGGGAGGCATGATCTGACCGCAGCTTGAATTCTCTGCCATACAGATACGGCCGGAAGTGTTTGGCTGCCTTGATTACCGCCAACAGTTCCCTTCTTGTCACACAGTAGTTTCTCTCGGCTGGCGACAGAGTCTTGCTGTAGTACGCGATCACTCTCTCGCGTCCTTCTTGCACCTGCGATAGTACTCCACCTATCCCGACGGCACTGGCATCGGTGTCTAGGATATATGGTAGGGTAGGGTCGGGGTAGCCTAGGACGGGTGCTTGGCTGAGTCCTAGCTTTAGCCGTTCGAACGCTTGCTGTTCGTCCGCACTCCATCTCCATGGGACATCCTTCCCCGTGAGGACCGTGAGTGGCTTAGCTGTGGTGGCATAGTCGGGCAAGTATTGCCGATAATAACCAGCGGTCCCTAGAAAGGCCTGCAGGGCCTTTACGTCCTGCGGTGCTTGCCACTTCCGTACTGCCTCGACCTTGTCGGGGTCAGTGGCCACGCCTTGGGCACTAACGATGTGTCCTAGGTACCGTACTCTTGGGCTCAGCAGCTCGCACTTTGCCGGCTTGACCTTCAAGTGTGCGCCTTGGAGGCGTTGCAGTACCTCCTCCAGTCTCTGCAGATGGGACGTAAAGTCGGGGGCAATGACGATAACGTCGTCGAGATAGAGGAGCAGCGTCTTCCAGTGAAGACCTTTCAGTACGCGTTCCATGAGCCGTTGGAACGTGGCGGGGGCGGAGGTGAGCCCGAACGGCAACACCTTCCATCGCCACAGGCCACTACGGGTGATGAACGCCGACTTATCTTGCGCATCTTCATCTAGGGGTACTTGCCAATACCCGCTGGTCAGATCCAGGGTACTAAAGTACTTACTGCCTGCTAGTGCATCCAGTGAATCATCAATCCGAGGGATTGGATAGGCGTCCTGCTGGGTGACGTCGTTCAACTTACGATAGTCGACGCAGAACCGCCAGGAGTCGTCCTTTTTCCGTACCAGTACAACAGGAGAGCTCCATGCTCCGTCTGCGGGCTCGATGAGGTCCTTGGCTAGCAACTCCTTGACCTGCCTTTCTGCTTCCGCCTCCTTTTCTGCACCTAGGCGGTGCGGGGGTAGTCGTATGGGTCGGGTGCCTGGTGCCACTGGGATGGAGTGCTCCACTAGGGGGGTGCGTCCAATATCTCCATCGTGTCGACTGAACACGTCTTGGTATCGCATCAGGAGGTCCCTGAGTTGGTACTCCTCCCGAGTGTTCTGACAGCCCTCCCTGGCCTGGTTGAATAACTGTCCTAGATGTGGGGGCAGTTCTTTTTCCTGTGTCTGGGGGGTTTGTGGGGGGCCTTGCATGGCCCGTATGGCGCTGGGGTCAATCCCAGTAAAGGTTCCGATCACTTCTCCAGCGGGAACTCGGATGCTGTTCTGAGACGGGTTCAAGCAGCGGACCAGTACTCGTCCACGGTCGTCTGGGGCGTTGACGCTGGTGGCTAACAGCAATCCTCCCTCTCTACTCTCTATCACTCCCTGGGCACACGGGGTTCGACTAGCAAGGTGGCAGGGCACCGTTGCTTCCGTCTGAGGGGGTATGTGTGTGTCTTTTTGCACCTGTACCTTCGATATCAGGTCTCTCCCATGCCTGTCTGTACATGTCAGTTCCTTCCCTTGCACACAGAGGGTGGGTCGGTCAAAACCCATCTGACAATTCTGCTTTGCCAAAAATGGCATGCCCAAGATCACGTCCTCGTTAATCTGGCTTACGACGAACGTCTCCTCGTATTTGACGTGCCGTATCCTTCCAGATAGGGTGATCAAACCATAGAATGGCAGCCTGGTTCCATCTGCCATTAGTCCATGGGAGTCGTATTCCTGGAGGTGGCGTTGCTGCTGGTGGGGGAGTAGGTCGAACACCCTTTTGGATAGCAGGTTGGTGTTACAACCTGTATCTATTAAGTAGGTGACTGCCCGTCCTTCCACCCGACCTGGCAAGTAGTAGCTCGACTTATAAGGTCTTTCTACTTGGTTGAGGTGGATGGTGCGGGGTTTCTGAGTGACCTCTCTAGGTGGGGATTGGCGCTCCTCCCTCCTGTCTTTCCTCTTTTGTCGAGGGTGTGTGGGGTAGTTCGCTATAGGCGCCTCTTCTTCTTCCCCTTCCTCCTCGTCCTCTGATAGTTCGTCGGTTAGGGGGCTGAACCGATTGTTCAGCGTAAGTGGCACGGGTGTTGGGGCTGGACGTTCGATTCGTTCTCTGTGGGGTTGACGAATAGTGGGGGCCCTGTTGCAGTCAGCATGAGTCTTTACTGCTGCGGGCCGTATTCGTTTCCCTGTCGTGAGTGCCATGGCGCAGTTTTGCATTGGCTCCTCACATGTCCTGTGCGCTGGCAGCCCCAGCAGCGCCGTGGGGGTGGTTTGTCAGTGTCGGCATCCTTCTTGAGGCGGGCCACCTCCTCACTCAGATGCTCGATTGTCTTCAGGAGCTTCGCCAATGGGTCTCCTACCTCCTGGCACTTTAGTGGGTTCCCTGCGTCTGGGGGGGCGTCCTCCACTCCTTCCTCTTGTACTATGCGTACATTGGATTGTGTTGGAGCCGGGTGCTGTACTTGTAGGAACTCATTTCCGGCTTGTACTGCTTCCTCCAGGTCGGCTGGTCTGATTGCCAAGAGGTGCCTTTGAAGGTAAACATGTCCCAGAGTGTTCTGGAACGTTTGCAAGGTGAGGTCGGTCCTATTCCTGAGTGGCAGGTCTCCGTATGCTGCCTCCACCAGTCGTTCGACCTGGAGTGCATGCTCTCTCAAGGTCTCTCGGTGTGCCTTCCTATAGGTTGTCAGCTTGTTCTGTGCTTCTGTGCGGGTTAGTCCGAAACTGGCCCTTAGTGCTTGGGTGATGGCAGTCGTGTCGGCTCCTCTTCCACACTGCTCGGCCTTCCCTGTCAGTGCCTGCCGCAGGTGTATGGTCGACTCCTCCGGTAACCATCGGTTAGCTCTAGCTACTTCGTCGAATCTTTGGATAAAATATCCGACGTCTCCCTCTCCACTGAACTGGGGGACTCTGAATCGGTCCCTGCCATTGTTGGTTGACATTCGCTCCAGAATGTCTGTCAGCGTTCCCATTATCTGCAATGGTGAACCATCACGATCCGAGCTGAGCGCTCGTCGCCTGGTTGCCATCTCCGCGCCTGCTGCCTCCTGCTTGTACTCACTGTTCCTGTGGGTCGTTCGTTTGGATTCTTCTCAATCCCACTGCTGCCACCAATGTACAGGAATTTACTGTCTCGAGTGGTAGCGACCACCTGTACAACGGCCCACAGTAATAAGTAAGTACAGCAGTGCAGTGTACGCCTGTCTATCTCGCCTTCCACCTATCCCGAGGAGTAGGTGTAGTAGGTCGGCCTAGCCGTTCGAATAACCGTTCCAGTATCACTCGCCCGTAGGTCAAGTGCAGTGTGAGTCGAGATCGACTGACCACTTTCTACTGACTGTTTATTCTAGTTGCTAGTCGACTGAGTCAGTGCAATGTTCCTGTCTACTTTGTGTAATTGCTGAACTTCTCAAGTCCTTTCCCCAGCGCAATCAGTGCAAGCTTACTTGTATGGTTTTGTGCAAGGCTACCAGTGCTATAGCATAAGTGCGCTTATGCTATCAGTCCAAACAAGCAAGTGAGAGTGTAGGCAGTAACTCTCATTTTATTAGCACAAGACATGAGTATTTATACGAGAAAAGGTTATATAACAATGATTGATGGCTTCACAACAAAGGCAGGCTCCGCCTGTGTACAAGACTGGTTACTAAGAGACCAATAGAATTATAATAATAGGCAATAGGAGGTGCTAAGTAGTATGGTTGAGTGCATAAGCACATGTATGTAAAACAGTGGCTCTATGCAAGCATGATAACATATATGAACACGAAATAAGTAATAATAAAATAATAATGTATGTAAGGTAGACAGTTCGGTAGTTGGCAATCGTTCGGCAGGAGTATAATACAAGGGTTCGGCAAGTCATATATATATAGGTAGTCGACTTACTCGAGGGGTCGTGATACATTTCCCTCACAATATTATAATAATAATAATATATTATTATTATTATTATTCTCCTGTGACTGATTGATAAATAACAATATTAATAAATATAAAATAATAATATAAAATCATAATAATATGATAAATTATTAATATTATTTAATATTATTAATAATATTAAATATATTATAATAATTTATTAATATTAGTAATATATAACAATGATAACTACTTATTTATTAGTATTATGAATTTTAATAATTATTATTTATTAAAATAATAATGATATTATTAATATTATTTTATTATTATGATAATTAAATAATAATAATAATTATTATTATTTAGTTATCATAAGATAATAATATCACTATTTTAATAAATAATTATTAAAGTTCATAATACTAATAAGTAGTTATTATATATAATTATTACTAATAAATTGTTATAATATATTTAATATTATTAATAATATTAAATAATATTAATAATTTATTATATTAAATACTAATAAATAATATAAATATCTAATTAAATTCAATAATGTAACAGCATGTTGTTTTGTTTACGTTGTAATAATCTCCTGAGGCTGTTAATAATTATTATTATTATTATTTGTATATATATTACTGCTACTGCTTCTTAGTTTTAATATCATTCTGATATCGATAATATTATGTAATATTCACATTATTTTGAATTATTGTTGAAACTTAGAGCAATAATTTTTAATATTTCTTCAATCGATGACTTGGTAATATTATCATATCAATTTTATTTATGTATTATACATTACAAGTTTTTGTGGTTACAGACTACATTTATAACAGTAATGATGACGTTGAATAAATTGGCTGTTAGTGAATACTTATTATAATGAAAATACTTCCTACTGTTGTTGTTGTTAATTATATTCAAATTGATAATTAAATCACATATAAGTCAGATCTTAGTTTTAATTTTGATGTGTAATTATTATTACTATAGTTCTGCACTTGTTGCATATGTTTCATGGTGAATATATTGTTGAATTTAATAAGAAAGTTGTCTTTTTCAAGTCCATCAATAGTATTGATGTAACAATCGCTGGTATGTTTTGACCTGAACTTCCTTGTTTACGGCCCAAGGGCGTGCAGATTAATGAAGCAAAGCATCTCTATCTCAGGCTAATATTTATACTGTGTGACTGTGCATTCTATTAGTAATGTATCGATCAATGCTGTTAGTAGTTCATCATTAATTACTGTGTGGTGCAATTGCTTAAGGGTAAAAATTATGTCTTTGTTGAATTATACACCAGAATTTCAATTTGAAAAAAGCATGCTGCATTGCAAATTTGATAGCTTTCTGTTGCTACTTGTGGCAGTTCAGCCAATCACAGCTACCAACTCAGACATATTCATGAACTATGTTTTAGATTTATCCACATGTTCACTTGATTAGCAGGTTTAGTCCAGTTCTCAATGCCTCTAATGTTCCATTGCAACCAATTCCTTTACATAAGCAGCGTAATATCATTATGTTGAACTTTTTCTTCTTTGTTGTGGAAGGAACAGCGAGATGAGAATCGTTCTTTTGCTGCATCAATATCACCTTCCACTTCATCCCGTCGCTCTGCTGCTTGGGCATATTTTTCGATCAAAGATGTTACAAAAAAAGATTAGGTAGATTGCGATTTGTGCCACAAAACCGTTAAAGTTTCTCAAGGATCAACCAGCAATCTTTTTGGTCACCTTGAAGTTCACCACCCTTTTCAATACGCAGAAGTGGCTACATCTGCATCATCACAGAAAAAAAGAAAGCTATCTCAGCACTCACAACCTTCCATTCTGGACACTCTGCCATATTCTAAGGACAGTCACAAGCACAAAACACTGGTGGCGGCTGTCACTAATTATATCTGCAGTGGATGTTTACCGCTATATACAGTGGAAAAACCTGCTTTTTTAAGCCTCCTAAAATCGTTTGACCCCAAGTTTCAGTGTCTGTCTCGGAACTTCTTTTCTCGCACTGCAATTCCAGAAGCTTATACACAGCTGAAAGACCTGGTCAAATCTGAACTCTCTCGTGTAAAGTTTGTGTCTCTCACTACTGATGGATGGTCATCACTTGCGAAAGATCCGTATATAAGTATGACAGCTCACTTTGTATCTGATGATTGGAAGCTTCAAACCAGATGCCTGACAACTATGTACTCTCCAGATTCACACACCGCTGAACATATTGCACAGTTTACGCGTAATGGTCTGAAAGATTACGACCTGTATTTAGACCGAGTTATGTCTATTACAACAGATTCAGCCGCTAACATGATCGCTGCTTGCAAAGTGTTGAAAGTGCTACGGATTAGTTGTTTTGGCCATATACTCCACAATGCAATCACTGTCACCTTAGATCGTCATGAGGAAATACCACAGTTGTTAAAGGCTTGTCGCCGGATTGTCTCCATCTTCAGTTTTAGTTTCAAGCATCGGCGTAACTTAGCTAAAGTTCAGAAAGAGATGCAACTGAAACAGTGTCACCTCATCAATGATGTTTCAACCAGGTGGGGATCCAAGCTGAAAATGCTTCAGCGGTTACATGAACAAATGGATGCTGTTGACAAGCTTTTTCATGATGGTGAGTCGTCCTTATTTACTGCTCTATGAGGCCCCATTGCTCGGCTTTATTCAATTCTGCTCACTTTCCAATACCAGTGGGGAATTGCACGTGTATCACCACAATACACGAAATTGATCAGGTTGTGTCACAGCAAATATATGTAGTAGTCGAAGAATAAGTATTGTAAAGTGTTATCAAGTGCTTGCATGTGCTATGCTTGTTTCCGGTTTGCTTCGCATTAGTTGTGAACATTGTATCAATTAATAACATTTATTTCATTTCTTGCCACACTAATAGTGCTTGTTTTTGATTGAAGATCGAAAATATAGAGAGTACATGCTCTCGTTTTCTCAGCGAGATCTTCTGCAGTCTGTTGTTAAAGCCCTGGAACCATACGAGAAGCTCACAGACATGTTGTCAGGAGAAACCATGCCTACCTCCTCTTCTGTGCCTCACATCCTCTGTCTCCTTGCCTTTTTGGCTGATGAGAGCAGGGTACAAGACGATCTAACAAGTAGTATGGAGGAACAGACTGGTTGTCAACTTCGCAATAGCATTTGGGACTATGTGAATGAGAGGTATGGTATAAATGCTCTTGTTTGTTTACCATTGCTCCATACCTAGCCTGCTTTGGGTTCTATCTTTTCCACTCAACTGTATGTGGTTTTTGTGTTGTAGTGGTGTGTTCAATGTTTTTATTGGTAGGTTTCGTGACGAGGAAGTGAACAAGGAGCTCGCAGCAGCTATCTTGCTTGACCGCAGGTTCGAATATGACCCTCCCTCTGGTTTCTGGCCAACTCATGATGAAGCCAAATCACACCTTATAAAATTAACTGAGCAGTGTGTGAGAGAGGTTGCTGGCCCCATATCCAGTTCAACTGTGACTGTTGGTATGTAATGGCTTTACAAATGATTTCTGTTTAAAAGCCTAGGCTTCTCGATCAGAATGCTTTAATTTTCTGATATAAATTCACAAAATTGTTTTTCCATTTCCAGTCAGATGTCTATTGATACACATTGGCCACATCATATGTCTAAAAAGAATGCAAATAGACTTACCGGGATTGTTGTTCGATTGTTTCACAAACGAAGCTTTTTCACTGACATGACTATCAAACTAATACAGCAATGATGCTTATTTCTTTGATCTGCCTTAGATTCTAAACTACAAATTATTTTTTGTTTAGCGGAAAAGCCCAAAAGCTGCTTGGTAGCATGTTTGTTGACCAAAAGATCAATAGCCGGAGCCACAAGCTCCATCACTACCCCTCAGCTTACTTGTGAAGAAAGAGCAAAACGTGAGGTAATTAAAGTATTTGCTACCTGTGTTCACCGAACTAATTGCAATTAAAATAATCAGACCGGCAATAAACTTAATTAGTAAAAAAAATCATTTTGTTCCAAACTTGTGGTTCAACAAAAAGTAGCTCACTTAATAAAATAAATAATCAACGAGCATTTATTTATATCGTTCGTTGGTCTCGAATGAAACTGAACACTAAATAAGTTATCACTAGCTAGTTGATTTTTTTATTTTTATAGACCGGTTTTATATCTTTTAAAAATAATTCAAAATCACTAGAATTGTTCAAAGTATGTACTAAATTTAAAGGGTAGAGTTGTAAACTATTCCAGTTTATGGCGATTCAACTTTATTTTTTTCTGGATTACTTTATGATTTGTTCGGTAAACTATAATAATTCATTGGATAACTATGATGTTCCAAACTAATTTTCTGGTTCCTCGGTCTCAGTTTCATCATTGAACATTTTGCTTCTTCATATTGCAGGTAGATTTCTTCCTAAGTTTAACGGTGGACCCAACCATAGACATCCTTCAATGGTGGAGAAGGAATGAGAAAGAGCTTCCTCACCTTCGAAGTTTGGCAAAGAAGTATTTGGCTGTTTGTGCCACAAGTGTCTCCTCTGAAAGACTTTTTAGCATCGCTGGGCACATCGTTTCAAAGAGGCGAACTGCTTTAAAACCTCACCTGGTGGACAAACTTGTGTTTCTGGCATTGAACAACAAATCTGTTTTGTGACTCAAATGGCACTACCTAGTTTTTAGGGCAGTAAATGCATTTCAAGTGTTGCAAAGTGTTTTACTCACTGTTCAAGTTGTATGTGTTATGTATATGTTAGAACAATAAAGGTTTGCTATTGTTTGCTTGCATACAAGGGTGGCGGGCAGCCCCCTTGTTACAATTCAATATGTTTTACGAGGTAATGAAATGCGTGAGGTCTACAAGCTATTTTGATTAGCTTCTATACTATGAATGAACAATAGTTGGATGAAGTAATTGGGAAATTGTAGTATGATTTGTGTAGTTGTCCGCTCTTTACTAATACAAGGGGGAGTAACTCTGATAATTTGGCGTGTGTGATGGATCGATGTGCCGGTGTTAGCTGGCACGATGTCTGTGTTATTGACATCGATCGCCATCGATACATCAGTGCAATACTTTCGATATATTTCGATGTATGATTACATTCAGATGATGTAATCGATTGCCAGTGGCCAGTTGACACCGTGCAGCACTAGCACTAGCACTAGCACTAGCACTTTATAGTTTATGAGGACTTTATTTTTATGGGAGTCGTAAACTCGAATGTAAGTAAAATAAAATTCTGCAAACTTTTTTAAGTTAACACTTTTTCCCATTCCATCAGGAGCAATGCTCGGAAAGGAGTTCTGTGCCCAACTATTCCATCTCAACTGTTGCACGGATTCCAATTTGTGCGGTTTTCGGAACAGATTGCACACGATTGTGAAAATTGACTGAAAAAATTTAATATCATCGTGTAGAACAGAGTCTTGCCTATCCTTTGGTTTGTGTTTAAAGACTCTACAGTTTTCTAAATGTAAACAGTTTCAAATCCCCTTGACCCTATCACTTCCTGTATTAAATTTCGGTAATTTTTCCATAATGATGGTCAGTTTTTTTCTGGCAAACAGCTAGCACATTGTTTCTACCTTCTGATATGATTAGTTACTTATTGTCTCAGCTGTTTGAGCATTCTGATTGCGGAATTAAAGTTTGGTAAGCTGCAAGTTTATTATTTAGAAACGGCATTGAAAATTAATATGTATGTGATTTTTTTTTTATTTTTGTAACATTGCTGTTTGATGTTGGTTTTTATCTGAAATCGTAGCTCTGAATGTTTCTAGTTCATTCGTACAACAATGAGGGCTTCATCTTAGCTAATAATCAAATTATCAATTAATTTGAGAAAAAAAAAATTTCCGAAATCTACGGTATTTTGTGCGGCCAATGCTACATTGTTGCTGCAGTGTTTTAACTCTTGTTTTGCTTATTTTTGCTTCCAATTTTTATAGTCTTATCAAAGTTTTGTTCTCTTTCCAGCTCAATTATCAGTTTCTCATTTACTATATTGATTTTTTTGCTGGTTGACCAGCCAAAGGTCTTTACTAAAAAATTGTCTAAGAACTAAAAAAAATAATCAAAATTGTTTAGACTAGTGGACCCGATATGTTATTAATTTATCTCAGAGAAAAGAGAATGCCAATTCATATGAGCGCAAATTTATTAGCATTTCATGTATAGATGAGTTTTCATAAAATCTCGAAAGTTGAATTTTTTTGAAGAAAGCGGGTGAACGATGAGCTGGTTAATAGGTGGAAGCGGTTGCAAATAAAAGAGTTTTAATAAACTTGAAACAGACATCACTACTTGTATTTTATATTTTAGTCAAGCTGCAAAAAAATCTATTAAAAGCTTATAAGACCACTATAGAGCAAGGGATCAATCATGAGTGAGATCAGAAAGTGCTTTAAATGTAGGACCTATGTGTAAGTATATACAAAAATAATTTTAAAGTTGTTTTCAAGAATACTGTTTGTCTGCATGTATAGCATGAATTTTTTTTTTTTTTTGTATATGTAGATAGCAAGGAAGTTCAGTGGTTCTTTCAAGTACTTACCATCATGCTGATAGGTTACTGAACAAGTCTTGTGACTAAAGTACTGAAAGTAAGCACTCCTAATTTGTGTATATCTTGTGGTAAGAAATTCAAAACTGGAGGTGTAAATGAACCTGGTAGAGTCTTATCCAGACATTTCTCTGCTCATTTGTTTATATTTTATGGTTTATGTGGAAAATCAGACACAACTCTAAAAGGTATCCAATGAAATAAATTTACTTTTAAGCCAAAAATGATTTTCGTTGTAGATATTGCTAGTTACAAAAATTTACTTTGTTTATAAATGAAAAGTATTTTGAGTTAATCAACAATATAACTTTTTCAAAAAATTTTCATTAGTTTATCTGTACCCAAGAGAACGTTGTTTTCCAGAAAAAGTTTTTATAGATTTTGGATTAGGTAGTAAATGGTTGACAATAGCTAAGAAATCAGTCATTGGAGATATAAAAACCTTGCTTAAAATCGAGTATAAAAAACAAACGGAAAAATTAAAGAAATTAAAAACACTTCCATCTTCAGAATCTGAAGAAGAAGATGACTTAAAATCCAATACCAATAGTCAGTGTAGTAAACAAACTGTTGTTTCAAACTCCGATACCACTAGTCAACATAGTCAAATTCAACATAGTCTAAGTCATAAAACTGAATTAAGTTCAGTCAAAGTAAGTTTAGATGTGCAGGCAGGAATTAAAAAAGAGGTTTAAATGAGTCTATTAAATCTAAATTATTTAACATTAGAGGAAAAAATTGAGAGAAAATTCAGAGTTTTGTCAGGAGGAAAAGTTTACCTTGATTGCTCTGTTAGGAGATTTCTAAATTATTCATTTTTCTATAATTATTATTATTATCATGGTTTTGGAAGAGACTTTATATGTCCCCAGTCTTATAATTTCTTACCGCAAAACATTTTATGTGACTATATACTATCATGTACCATCAACACAGTGTTTTTAATTACTAGTGTAAATATATATGCTATATGTAGCGCATCCTACTGTTTATTTTGCTTGTTTGTGTTTATATTGTCTTTTCCATGAATCTGATATGTACCCACTGAGAACGTTTGTTATTAGCGATACTTATATACCAATGTAGTCATTTTATTTTTGACTATTCTTATACGTTTGATTCTTACTGTAAACATTTATGCTATATGCATCATTATAAATACACTGTTGTCCAATTTTATCCTACAACCAAGCTATGAAACAGAACATGTTTTGTACCTACAATGCCTTAGCTATGTAATTTAAATTAATACTTTCGAACTACTGGTTTTACACACTATCTAAAAAACTACCTGTGACTAACTCACAAAACTGTAAAAACTTGAAGTTGGTTGTTTACAGCTGTGAAAGCGCAACTTTTGAAAGCTTTGTGATAAGTTTGTTTCTGACAGAGTGCAAAAAAATCGCAATTTACGATGCAAAGTTGCCTTAACAAAAATTTACTACAACTTCAATCATCTATTTTGTCGATTCAAGGGAGCACAACTTTTAAAACATTGTGAATTATTGACAGTTGAAAAATTTGCGGAGTTGTAAGCCTGTAACCCGTTCAATTTTTCGTTTTGTTCAATCTACAGAGTTTTCTTTTCATAGTTTCGATAAATACTCGATTCAATTTGTTGTATCTAAAAATTTGAAAGCTAGCTTTTCAATAACAATACTAATGATAATATAAATAACCTATTTTATTACATTAAATATATACAAAGTAATGTACAATACAAATAACGAGGTAAAATATTGCCTATTTAGTAATCGTGAGCTCTTTTTGACAACTCTAGTAACTCATCAATCATCTGCTTGTATACGTATTCTGTCCAAAAGCATACATAGACGTCGGTCGTTACAGCGTACTATCATAAAAATAACAATAGTATTATACACTTACTAACTAGTTGAGAAATGCTAGTAAAACTAGTAAAAGAAAACTGGATTCACGTACCTTAATCAGATCCCTCAAATAACAGTATTCCGCTCTTTGTATTAGAACCGTATGTAAAGTCAACCACAATGTCTCCAGAGCTATTCTCACCAATAGCATCATCATCTTCAGAGCTTCCATCTTCAGAGCTATCATCCAGCTACCTATCATCAACATAGTCATCGTTGTCGTCATAATCATAGTTGTTGTCGCCGTTGTCGCCATCACCCCCATTGTCGTCGTCGTCTTCGTCGTCGTCGTCGTCGTCGTCGTCGTCGTCGTCGTCGTCGTCGTCGTCGTCGTCGTCATCAACAACCTCATCTGTTCTATTTTTCTCATCAGCATCATCAAATAGAGAAAACCTGAAAGTTCTCCCCTCCTTCGCAGCCGACTCACTCAATAACGGTAAGGCTTCTTCAAATGCTAAGATGGTAAGAATATGTTTTTTTTTAACTTTACTTTAATTCATCATTGGTTTTTTGTAGTGGATAATACCTTAACCGTAGTTTTGAATGGTTGAAAAGTTTTCAGGGGGGGGGTGATAATCTTTCCGCTCATCAAACATCCATCATTTGACATGAATCTGTAGATGTCGGTGTGAGCAATGCGTAAAGGTGTAGCCTGTTTTTTTAGCTTCAGTTTTGTCTGTTTTCTTTATTTCAAATTTTTCCAAGCGGGGAGTCTGCTAAATTTCAGAAGTGTGTTGTTAGGAATATTATTGAAAGTGTTGATTTCAAAGTATGCATTGAACTGTTTCAATAGTTTTGTTCTCAGAGTCTTGGCTAAGACTCACTGTTGCCTCAAACTTTGGATATGAAGGTTGCCTACTATGCGATGAACAAGTTGATTTTGCTCTCACATTCCCTTGACGACTGCTGTATGCAGGCTACAGCAACTAAGTTCTGCAAACTGAACCGCAATATCTTTATCAATCAGCGACTTCACTCGAATCCAATTTCCGTTTTTCAACACTTATTCGCAATACGTATTCGTATTCCTTTTCAAGGTCAAGTAGTCTTCGATGAAAATATTACCGGAAACCTCCAACACTGTAGGAATTGGTAAATCTAACAGGCTCACAAACTTCCAAATTAGCAAAAAAGTTATCTCCTAGTGCCTGTCATTATTCCGGCTATTTGATTCAGCTGCAACTCTTCACATTTACTGGCACTATTCTTTTCATTTTCATTTCCTCACACAAGAAGGACAATTTTATTGGTGAGCTTTTGTTATCGGCGTGTCATTCCACTTTGCTGTGGTCGTGCGGATAGGTATAACTCGGTCTAGAACCTAAAAAAGAGTCGGACAAAGCAGCTCGTGGATTCAACAATGTATTGGAGAATGTGTTGCCACTACTGCTGTTTTAGCCGGGAGAAGATAAAGTATCGGAGGAGATGCTGGTGTTGAGTTCTCTATCATTATCTTGGATACCGGTGACGTTGTTGATGCTGGAGGAGGTGGAGGTAGTAGAGCTAGTGGTGGTGTTGATGTTAGTCGAAGTAGCGAGAACTGGTTCAGTGCAAAATTTTGGAGGTGTTTTGGAGTTTGAATTCATTGCAGTTACAAAACAAAAACCCATTTATTTCAAACCTAAGTTAAATGGGAAAAATATAAAAAATATTTATATATGTTGTAATAATTATCGTTTTGTCAAAACATTTAGCTTTGAAAAACTAGATGAGTTCTTCAAATAGTTCCAAATAATTATTTAACATTTCTTACCTTAATGCTGAATGTTCTCCTAGTAGTTTTAGTATATGTTACTCCTTCACTCGCTGTTGCTGAACTGGATGCTTTCTGTGTGAAAACAGTGTATTTTAAATAGCTAAAGTTACACCAATTGACTCTATGAAAAGCCTTAATGCAAAAATCCCTTTTGTAACACATACAGGTTTTGTCAAGTGAAAACAAATTTATTTGCTCAAAAAATTGTGCATATAATAAAAAGGAAGTTTGGCACGAAGATTTGGGTTTTTACAGAAAATATTTGATGTTGAATTCAACTGAAAAAAATTTGTTGTTTGCTCAGAAATGTCTCTGTAATATAAACACAGGTCATTTGCGTGAATAAACTTTTTTTCAGCAAAAAATGTCCTTTTGTTTGCACGAAAACGACTGAAAAAAAATCTTTTCTCGCACAGAAAACTTTATTTTTATACAAAAAAGATCTCTTCCTCAGCTCGAGAAAATACCTTTCTCTGTCTGAAAAAACTGTTTTCTCCGCGAAAAAAATGTATTTTTTGCACGGGAAAGTGACTTTTCTTTACTCAAAAAACAAGTTTTTTCCGTGAAAAAAACTTTGTTTTTGGTGAGAAAAAAATGTTTTTTCCATACAAAACATTGGCGATTATTCATGCAAAATACGGTACTTTTATCATAAAACCCTTTATAACATATATGTTTTTTCGTGACAAAAAACGTTGTTTTTTTTCGTGCTAAAGAGTTGCCCTCTTCCGCACGAAAAGTATAATTTCTAGCGTCAGCAACCATTTTTTTCGCACAAACTGCTCCATTTTTTGCGCAAACAATTTTTTGTTTTTATTTTGCAAAAAAACACTTCTCCTCGCGTGAAAACTGCTGTTTTTATCTCAAAACCTTTTTTGCTTGCTTTGCACGAAAAAAAACACATACTTTTCACGTGGAATAATGGTGTTTATTCGCGCAAACAGTGTATTTCTCTCAGACAAAATTATGTTTTTTTGTGCAAATAAATTGTCTTATTTCACTGTGATAACTGGTGTCTTAGCCTTTGTCACACGATTATCACACCTAATCTTTTTGCATAAATAATGTGCTTTTCACCTAAACAAGGTTTTTATACTTTATTAGAGCGAAAACCTCTTTATAATATATAGGTAAAAAAAACTTTTGTCGCACAAAAAAGTCTTATACATTACAAGGGGATTTTCCCGGGAAGAATGCTGTTTTTTGCGTGATGATTGATAGTCTAAGTCATACAGTGCAACAATAATTACTTGAAAAGCTCTGTTTTTGCGTAAAAATCATTCATTTCAGCCAAAGCATCTGAAATTACTTAAACAGCCCTGCCATTTATTCATTCTAGTCAAAGTATCTGGAGGATCAACATATGGTTTTGGATTTAGTGCAGCAACTAAAAGGACTCTCAGCAAAAAGGTAAAATTTATTAAAGAATTCTTTAAGACTGACTGGGAAACTTAATATGGTGTAGTTTCTCAATCATTTATTATTTATTGTACTCAGGCAAAACATCTAAAGAATCAGCGCATGCTTCTGGCTCTACTGCAGCAACTACAAGGACTCTCAGCGTCGAGGCAAACATTATTACAATAATTACTTAAGGCTAATTGTGAAACTTAGATATAGCTTTAAACATGTGTTATTTATTGTAGTCAGATAATACTTACTCACAAAAGTTTGCAAATGTCGTAAGCTAACCCTTTACACTGTATGTCAATAGTAATTAGCAGGTTTCTCTATTTTTTTCTGGAACTACTCATTAAAATGCAAACAGTTGACATTAACGAGCAGAAAATAAACGTAAAACTCTGAATGAAGAAGACACGTTACTTCTGCAAAACTTATGTAATAAAAAAGTTGAAGAAACACTACAGATTTTCACAAACAATGTTATAATCATCAACAAAAACTGGGTACAGCAGCTAGAAAGTTTTTAATATAAAAATCTTCTAACCCTGAAGCTCTTAATGAATGATATCACAACAGTGATTTAGAAAATTTGTTCTCAGCTGCAACAACAACGTCAAAAAAATCGGCTAATCCCACCTATCCAACACGGGCGCGAAGAGCTTCATCTAAGAAGGAGAACTACAAGACCAAGAACTCATAGCGGGGTACAAAGGTCTACAAAAAACAAACTGTAATACCATTTACACTCAGTTTGTGTCTGAACTACTTTATCTTTGTGAGACAAATACTTCTGAACATTTTATCAACTGTGTAATAGAAGTATTCAATACCTCTTCAATAAATACGTATCTATGAACGCGATTATGTCTGAAGAAAACAGCTTAAATTTTCTTGCAATAAAACTGCTATAGTTTTAAACTCTGCCAACTCTCCAACAATCAAAGTCACGATAGACCAGTCAACCTCATAATCTAGCAACATAAAAAATCAAAGTAAAAACCCACTGCCCAACTAATGCAGCGCAAAAAATTAAAACACCTGGTGCACACAAAAAGGTACCTCAATCAACCAGTGCACCAGGAGAACTTCCAAAACCTCCAACAAATACACATAACATACAAACCATCGTCCAATTCGCCATTCAACACAATAAAATTATATACAACTGGTGCACACAAACAGGTACCTCACAGGCTCGCATGGTAACAGGGTTGTACTCTAAGTACACCTGAAACCAGGAGAACTTTTTCCTCCTTAGAAGCCATGAAACAGATCTGCTCTCTTACTACTACTGTTAAATATATTTTTTGTTTTTTTTTATATTGCCATTTGTCCATAAAAGCAAAAAAGTTGTAGATTCGCTTCTTTAGACTATTTTGGGTCCTTCAGTTCGATGAGCATCTTGTCTCCGAATTGATATTGCTGGTATAAAAATTTCAGTGTCAGTAGAGTCGACTACAGAGAAAGCAATATTCACTGCAATGACAGTAGTGTAGTCAGGGCCAGCAATGAGTTTGCTTACACTACTTTGGTGACGAGACTCTGTATAAACACTCCATGAGGCACAACGGTTGTTACTGTGAGCCAGATTCATCTCCGTAATAGCTATCAGTGCACCCAGGGGAGATCTATCACTGAAACCCACTGAATGGAAACACACACCACTACAAACCATTTTATTTATTTAAATGTCCCATTCCTTTGCACAAGCATGAAAAGCTTTTATCGCTGACTCAGAAGCTCATAGAATTGATGAGTGCTGCTTTTCAGTTTAATTGTAGAGTTGCTTTTTCAGAAAATGACACGGAACCTCTGGTAATTAACATATGCAGACAATGAGACAAGAACTTTTGACTTTATCATAATCAGGATTTTTCTGCTTAAAGTATTTTTTTTTTAAATCGAAAAAGTATCATTCAAAACAGCGGATAAAGATCGCCTGGATTTCAGTTTGCATTTCTTAAAAAGCACATAAAAGTTTTTTCTATACCTAGGTTAATGTGTTCTATAGTCAGTTAGATGTTAATGAAATTATCACACTAGTAAGATGGTGTGACTAACCTGCTTGCTGGAGTTTTTACAATTATTTCTGTGCCTGGCCATAGGTCTACTTTTCCTAGTTTCATAACGGCAGTCTTCATTGTTGCACCATAAAGCAAGGCAAATAGGGCATTGGTTCAGGCTCCGATCTTTACTGTTACCACAATGCAAACACTCATCCAAGTATGCATATGGTACATGCAAACGGAGAAAGTGTTTATACAATCGTTCATCTGTATCGAACAATATGCCACAATTTTTGACCACACATACTATTTTTTCACATTCACATTGTTTTTTGATCACACCTAGTTCTATTAACAAAATTTTTTGACAATTTCTACAGCTTATTGTTTTTGACGGGAGATTGTTGGACAACTGGTTAGTGTCTTGTGGGTTGTAAGTTGTTGAACACGATTTTATTGTATTTTGCAGAGCCAGCTTTACAACTTTGACCTAAAAATAGACATGGGAACAAAAATAGACATGGGTACAACAATGGACATGGGAACAACAATAGAAAGTTATTGACAGAGTGTAGTGGATTTCGGTGCAGCTTGTTTAAAAAAAAACCCTGTATCTCAAGTATTTTGCTCCTATCCAAGGATCGCACTGCTGGTATCACAGTGACAACTAGCAATGATTGATTGCAGGCTCAGTTAGCAAACACAAAACTCAATGCCCAGACAAACTGCACATCGCGTTTACCTCTCAATCAGACTTTATTCAAAATTCTCTAGGGTGCCACTCAACTGAAGTAGTTGGCAGTGCTTGAAGGTTGCAAGGATTATAATGACCTTCAGCATCTATTTAGGCAGGGAATTCTTGGCATACCACCAGCAAGCATTCTAACTATTACAATAAAGCATATAAGCATTTAGCCAATCACATATTACAGTAGTGTTAATTAATTAAAATGTGAAATGGCTAAAAACTCGAATCGCTTTCCATTGACTAACAGTAGGCTACTGCACGTCCTAGGGCTATAGCCAGCTTGATTTTGATGACAACGTCCATCAGAGTAAGGGCGTTTTCAAGATGAGGATTGGTAAGGGCTCTCAGCTTTTTTCAAGTTCCTCAGCTAAGGGATTTATCCTCTGTCCGAATGGCATGATGGATACCGCCCCTGCATTATTCAACCGTTCCCAAGTAGGCTGCCCTAACAAATCGTGGATATTGTACTCCTGGCCCCTTACGGTAGCATAGGTCTGTGTTAGCACTTCAGCTCCTCTAGCACACCAATGGCTGGTACCAATAAGCCATGCGTGTTCTAGAAATCCATTTCAATACCATCACTTTACAGAAACTTTAGAGTGGCTCCTCAATCAACTTGTATTGTACGTTTTGATAAGTAAACAGAAACCATCATTAAGTTTTAGAAAAATAGTGATAAAGAATTAAAGAATTGTTGCTTATGCTGATAGATAATGCTGAGCCAAAATTATTAATAATAATTATTAATTGATTACCAATCACTACTTCGGTAAAAATGGGAGATGATGATATAAATGATAAAAAAAAACAATCAACGCTTAAAAAATAGAAGAAACGGAAGAACAACAATTGGTGATTGTAATATTACATACTTACGACTGACTGATAATAACTGATTTTATTAATTACATCTGAAATATTCACTAAGGATAAATAATTAGTTCATTTTCACTGCATATGATCATCGTAATCTTAATAAATTTTACTTCTATTGACATGAATGCTAGATTTGGAGCAAACACAGGTCAAAACTCTTTCCTTACAAATTATTTTGTGTACGCACAATCTGTGAAATCCTTAAAGTCTCAGCTTTACACCTGAGAGCAATAATTGAGTGTCACAGGTTCGTCTGATAAAGCCAATAACAATTGTCATCTTTAGCTGAAATGTGCATCCTATAATTTAAAAGGCTTTACTGAGGACTTCTGTAGAGATTGCAAGACAGCAGGTCGCCTCCTGCAGCTTACTACAACATCGTCTCACAGTGCTAAAACCCATGATTCTTTTTGGATCTTATCAGCAAACAGCTGGATGGAAAGTGGTGTACACTCTGCTGTCAACCAAAATGTACTGAGTAGTATCAAGGAAAACTTGAACATGATTTCCACGTTATCAATTATTGGGCATGCTGTCAGACAAACATGGTTCAACTTCAAGTATAATTAAATGTGTTTGCCTACATTGCTAACTGAGCAATCAGTTGCAAAAACAGCTGTAGAATACAACCACATAAACTGCTGTGGACCAGAAGAAAAGTTACAGATCTGGTTATTCAAAATAAAGCTCTCAAACATGTGAATTGGGAGTTTAAAAGATAACAATATCATTGAGTGGCTTAAACAGGCTGAATAGTGATCAACCAAATAACACAATAAGACAAACTGATGCATCAATACCTGCTCAGCTGGGACAAACCAAGCGAATGAGAGGTGAAACAGCTTCCCTAGAGAAGGGAAGTCCATCATTTTTCTACCAATAAGAACTGTTACAGCTTCTGTATACTTGCTACTACCACCACCAAAATCTGCGCTGAGGGGAGCAATCAAGGTTCTCACGAAGCCGACAGATCGAACAGTCAACAAAATGGTGCCTCTCTGTTGACGTTTGTTGGCACCTCTAGCCAGTGATGCAATCAGCTGACTCCCAATTTACTAGTGCTATCAGTTGATACAAACTTACTACTAACCAGTTGGCACTCTGCCATAAAGCACATTACTCAGTAGAGTTAACATACTTCTGCATGCATACATATCAGTTGGGGGCCGCACTATGGAAAGCCAATTACATTATCAAGTTCCAGTGCATTCATAATAACTAAACTTAAATATGAGCATTTTAGTGAGAAGCAAAGACACTCACATACCAAACCACCTCTCTCAGCTAACCAATCATCAATGGTTTCACCAGCTGGTCCAATGGGAGCTCGTCTCATAGTTATTATAATCCAATCGAATAAAGTACAAGCTAATGGTATGTTATTTTGAAATAACACCTCCAACAGCTGGGAAATTGTGAACTCCAGCAGCTAAATTGTTGAGAACAAACTTTGATAAAAAATCATAAAAGTTCGAAAAATTCTTCAATTGGCATTGTTTTACAAAAATATCCCATGGAGTTGTCAATCTGATTACTCACTTGCAAAATGGCGACTAGAGAAATTTGACCATTTCTAAATATATGAGCCACAGCATCCACTCTCAGCTCTTTCCAAGTATCCAGCTTAGAAAGTTTAGATGACTTCACTGGAGATATATCTGGCCATTTAGTCTCCTCTTCTGTTTCTGAAAAGTTTTTTGATAAAGTTTTTATTCATAACCTCCTGTTGTTCTAGTATTTATTGAGAAAAACTTAATATTAACAAGCATGCTTAGCCATTAAAATTGTTACTCGAACAATTGTGTTTCTTAAGCAGCAAACAACTTACGTAATATATCCAGAGCTACGGCACATTCTCTTGCAGACCTAGTCAAATGTCCAGTGAGTGGGTGAAGAAATCTCCCAAACATAAATGTCTTCAGGTCACGTATTTGTGTGGTAAATATTCTATTGCTGTCAATTGGCAGCCTGCAAAAAAGACATTTAATCAACCTCGATACAAGTGAAACAAAAGATGTCAGAGTATAGAAAAGGACATTAGAGGGTTGTTGCTGTTGATCTAATGGACACTCTGATGTAGCACAGATCTAGTAAGAGGCCAATTCAAAAGCGAATCAACTAAGTGGCAGTGTTTTTTAAGAGAAAAAGTGAATTTTGGTTCTCGCATTTTCGCGCTTTAAAAAAAAGTTTGTTTTTCATAACCGTGTTATTTCTCTCAATTGTATGGCCTGGCCAAATCTTCAGACATGTATACAAATAAAAAACAGAAAATTTCCAATTAAAAAGTATTTTGAGTGAACTAGTTGTAAAATAAAGTAACAGTTTTCTGTATTCTGTTTTCATTTGTCTGAAAGTCAATGTAATTGACCTGAGCAGCAGATAAGCTGATACAACATCTCTTGTTGTAGGTTCATTGGTTGCCATGGTCCAGCTGGCTGCTACATTATTATGGTTTTTTGATGAGCCAGTTTCACAAAAAGAGCTTTCAGTTAAAGTGTCTCTACTAATATGATGACATCATTATTTTTTGACAACTTCAACTTAATTGCAATGCTTTTGTAACTTGCAAAGAGAACATGGTTTGTTCGGTATTTTACTGTACTGTTTGCTAGACATCATTTCTACAAAAAGGTTTGCCGTCAACTTCCATATCATTTCGCACACTTTTTCTCACCTTTATCAGAACCGCACACTCCTGATCTGTTTTTTTTTTGCTGTAAACACCTAATTTACAGCTCTTTCAGCACTCGCAGAATGCAACCTCAATTCGAAGCTGTCCATTAACAGTCTTTTTTCAAGCTCGGAAACTCTAACTTAAACCAGGTTCACTTAACTTGAAAAAATAAGGCGATGTATGATTGATAAAGCAAATTCACTTTAGGAACTCTTCTTCCAGTGTACTGCTATCCGACAGGATTACAGACCTGATCAGCTGAGCTGTGGCAGCTCTCAGCTTTTCATGTTAACAACATAATATAAAATGAAACACCATTAGAAAACATTGAGTGCCCAACCATAAAATTCAACTCTAATGCAAAGTTGAAGTAAACTTTACCATCAACTCATTTTGCCGGTGTTGATAATATCTCTATATTGGAGTCAGTTGCAGAGACTTCTTTGTATCAGCTGTTCACCGGATGAAGCGCTAAAGCAATGCTTAACTTTGCGCCTATGGCTAACTTGACACAACATTATGATTGCGACGAATTACAAATTTTCATAGTCTCTGCGAGCAAAAAAAGAGCATTGCTTCAGTTTGAGGCTTGTGAAAAAAATTTAGTTTCAATGTGTTTGCAACCACCAATGTTGTTTAGTGACAAAATGACTTGTCTTTTCTTTATTTATGCATTTTGCATGAAACAAAACTATTTTTGAGGAAATCAATATTTCTGCTTTGGATATAGCAACTGAAGCGGTGATTCATCATCATGCAAACATTGACCTTCAGTTCTTGGTTCTAATTATTCGTCATTAGTTGTAGCTACCTAGCCAGCGCTGCTGAGATGGTTTATTCTTAGAGCCTTGTCGGTTTGCACTCAATATTGCATAGTCTTTGGCAATAGCAAAAATTTCTAAGTTTTTTAGAAAGGTACTGAATGAGTTACTGTTTTAGTTATTGTACTTGACGAGCTTGAAATGTGGAGAAGACGTGCTCCTAAAGTCTAGTCGATTTACTCTCAAGAATGCAAAGTGTTGGGCTTTGATAAAACTGTATTCTTTTTGCCAGAGGGGTAACGACTGCATTCTAGTTAGTCAGCATCTATTTAACTTGCAACGTTGATATAGTAAAAAAATTTAAACCTACAGACTAGCCTATTTGCTTTAAATGCTGCAAATTCTTTTGTGTCAATAAACGTTTTTTTACCGAGAGAGAACAAATTTCTTAGTATTTCTTACTTTATTACTGACTGCTCTCCTAATAGTTGCAGTTGATGCTATTCCTTTGCTCACTGTTGCTCAAGTGGATGCTTTCTGTGTAAAAACAGTGGTTCTTAAATAGCTAAAGCTACACCAATTGACCCTACAAAAAGCATTTTGCGTGAAAATCCCTCTACAATATATACAAGTTTCTTGCAGGAAATAATCTTTTCTTGTCGCGCGGGTTTTTAGTTATATATTAAAAAGAAGTATTTGTGCGAAGAATTTTGTTCCGCACAAAACTTCGTGTGCTTTTACTGGAAAAGTTTGTTGTTTTATTCATGCGAAAAAATGCTGTTTTCACGCAAAAATCCCTCTATGATGTATATACAGACTTTTCATGCAAAGAAAAGCTCTTTTCTTACGCTTTAAATTTCATATATAATAAAGGATGCTGCGTTTTTAGCACAAGAAAATGGTGTTTCTTTCGCTTGAAAAAAATGAATTTTACTTTCGCGATGAGATGGTTTTTTTATTTGTCTGAAAAATACTGTTTTTCGCACGAAAAAAATTGGTTCTCTTGTTCGCGTGAAATAAAATGTTTTCTTGCACGGAAAGTGGTTTTCGGCGAAAGTGGCGTTTTTTCTCCCAAAAACCTCTTTTTTAGTACATATAATTTTTTTCGCAAAGAAATGCTGTTTTTTGCTCAAAAACAACAACAACAAGTAAAGGAAATATTTTGCGCGTTGAATGTTGTTTTATCACAACAAACGTTGGTACTCTCCTCAAGAAAAGAAAACACACAGTTTTTCGCGTCAAGTATGTGCTTTTTTGAGCCAACGAGTGTTGTCCTGTTCACATGGGGAGCAACGTTATTTGCGCAAAAACCTCTTTATATTATATATGCACAGAAATCTTGAGCGAATAAAAATATTTCTCGCGTGGAAAGCCTTATATATTACAAAAAGGGTTTTTGCGCGAAGAATGTTGCTTCTGTGTAAAGATTGTGAGTTAGGGTCAATAAGTGCAACATTGACTATTTAAAAATCACTGCTTTCATGCAAAACTCATTCATTTCAAACAAAACGTCTGAATGATCAGCAAATGCTATTTGATCTACTGCATCAACTAGAAAGACCCTAAGCAATACGGTAAAAACTTAATGAAGAGCTATTTAGGACCGTTTGTGAAAGTTAATAAGGGACATATTTTAATCGTGTGTTATTTATTGTACTCAGACAACATTTACTTACAAAATTTTGGTAACACCCTATGCTAACCCTTTACACTGTATGATAGTAGTGATTACCAGGTTTGTCTTTTCTTTTCTAGAACTACTCATAAAAATGCAAACACGTGACGTAAATGTAACAGAAACGGTTCCTAAACCTCTGTCTGAACAACACTTGTTACTTCTGCAAAACTTATGTAATAAGAAAATTGGAGAAAAAGTACAGATTTGCGCAAGCAGTTTTAGTACCATCAGTAAAAACTGGTCACAAAAGCTAAATAGTTCTTTTAATACTAAAGCTCTTAAAAATTGTTACCGCAACGGAGATTCACAAAATTTGCTCTCATTTACTACAACAACGTCAACAAAATCGGATAATACACCCGTTTCCATTGATGACACTCGTATAAGAGAGAAAACTCAAAGAACCAGGACTCATTACAGGGCAAAAAGGTCTACAGAATGAAAAACAAACTGTAACACTATTTACACTCAGATTTTTTGTTTGATCTCTTTATCTTTATGAGATAAATCCTTCTGTCCCTTCTTTCAACATTTTAATAGAACTATTCAAAATGTATCTATGAACACGATTATGTATGAAAACAACTTAAATTTTCTTGTTACAAAACTAGACAAATAACTATAAAATTTTAATCCACCAATCAAACTCATAATGCAAAAAGCAGTATAAACCTACCCGTTTATAAACCAGTCAACCTCACAATCTATATCAACATAAAAAATCCCAGTGTGAACCCCTGCAAAACAAATACAACACAACAAATTAAAACACCTGATTCACACCAAAAGGTACCTCAGAAAATACAAAAATTCTAAACACCTGCCGCACACAAAAAGGCACCTCAGCCCCAATAAACTGTACCAGGGGAACCCCCATCACAAATAACATAACATACAAACCAATGTCTAAATCAATATTCCACACTATAACTTCCATCCATTCTAAACAACTGGTGCACAAAAAGTTACTCCATAGGTTCTCATGGTAACTGATACCTACTTCAAGTACACCAGAAGAACCAGGGGAACCTTTTCCTTAGACTCCATGACAGAGATCTGCTCCCTTATTACTACTGTTGAGTATTTACAACACAAAATGGAGAAACCATAAGTGTGCAATTGCTTGTTTAATGAAACTAAATGTTTGCTTAGCTCTTCTGCCTGGACAGTTACGCAAATGTTCAATATGGAGTCTCACCACAGCATTTGCTTTCAAGCAAAAAATGTCAGACGCAAATTTGTAGTCAATTTTTCTGTCATTTGTAACATTTTAGCAAATGATCATTGCTGAGATCGTAATGTTTGCTATATTAGTTTGCTCTAAGCAAACCTTGGTTTGAATTCAGTAGAAAACTAGAGGTGCTTTCGACTTTAAAATTTGACAAACCAATAGACGCCACATAATGAATAATTGACTTAGTAAAATTTGACTCATCCAAACTTTCAATAGTTTGGAATGGAACAGCACTTTTTTGGTAAAGTTTTTATAACAGAAACTGTAATTTATTGCTGCGCAGGTAAAATAACCGCTTCAAATGCTTACTTTGTTGGAAAATCATTAAAACTAGTTGCATTCGTGCATTTTGTGTCAAAAAAATTTCCGTTTAAAACTCTAGTACTTGCTGAGAAGTTACAGCTTTACTTTTTTATCACAGATTGTCTAATGTCCAAATTTGTAGCCTAAGCCTTACTTTATGATGGAAATTGCTGCTGGCAGCGTAGAAGGTTGGACATAACCTTGTCTTCTATTTGATAGTTTTGGTCTGGTTTGCATTTTACCCAAAGGAACTGAGAAACAGTTTTATTGGATATTTAGTTGAAGTTGACTAAAGTTGTTAACTGTTATGTACCCACTAAGTATAGTTACATAGCTTCCTTACTACAGCTAGCAGACTGGCATTTAAATAGACAAAGGAGCCTAAAACTTATCCTGAAGACAAGATCATATCATTTGTTTTCTAAATGATGCTGCTGGGTAATACTATTGAAGTTGGAAAATAATAACAAGAATAATGACAATGACAGCGGCAGTGACAGTGGAGGTGGCGGTGGTGGTGGCGGTGGCGGTCGCGGCGGCGACGGCGACAGTGACAATTATAATGACAATTATAATGATTACGATTACGATTACGATTGCGATTACGATTACGATCACCATTACGATGACGATTACGATTACGATAGTGATAACGATAAGGATAACGATAAGGATAATAATAATAATAATAATAATAATAATAATAATAATAATAATAATAATAATAATAATAATAATAATAATAATAATAATAATAATAATAATAATAATAATAATAATAATAATAATAATAATAATAATAATAATAATAATAATAATAATAATAATAATAATAATAATAATAATAATAATAATAATAATAATAATAATAATAATAATAATAATAATAATAATAATAATAATAATAATAATAATAATAATAATAATAATAATAATAATAATAATAATAATAATAATAATAATAATAATAATAATAATAATAATAATAATAATAATAATAATAATAATAATAATAATAATAATAATAATAATAATAATAATAATAATAATAATAATAATAATAATAATAATAATAATAATAATAATAATAATAATAATAATAATAATAATAATAATAATAATAATAATAATAATAATAATAATAATAATAATAATAATAATAATAATAATAATAATAATAATAATAATAATAATAATAATAATAATAATAATAATAATAATAATAATAATAATAATAATAATAATAATAATAATAATAATAATAATAATAATAATAATATAGCGCCAGTAGTGAATACATCACTAATACCGGCTTGGTGCCCGGCGCTTCACTGGACCATGAACCCCTCTGGTGCAAGGGTTAGGTTCTTGTGAGAACCAGCAGCTAAGGAAGAGAATCCTGACAGAAAATCAACCACTCATACAATTATGATGAATTCACAAAGAAACAGAAACCACTACGGCGTGGAGCGGACCAGCCAGTCTGGCCAACTCTTGCCCGGCAGTTCTCCTGTGGGAAACCAGGCAGGGATCGGTCGTCAATCTGCTACTGGAACCCGTAATACTGTAGAAACCAGAAAGTGTTGGAGTCGGCAAGACAACATCAACGCAATGGAGTGCTATTTTCTCAGCCAACCAGAGAAACGGGGATATATGAAGAGAATGCATCAGATCTGGAAAGAGAGAAGGCTGTTTAGCATCACCGATCAGAGGATAGCAGACCAGATCAGAGTGATCAACCGAAATGGACTTATGTCAACGCTGGAGATAGAAGAGGTAAAGAGAAGAGTTATGAATGAACCACCAACAACTGAGACAGAAGAACATCCTAATGAGAATGTGAACAACATGGCAGAAGCGGAAGAGGAAGAGAGGCAAGCAACACCAGAACAGAGAGAAAGAGTGCAGACAGAACATGAAAAAGAAATAATAGAGAAACTAAAAGAGATAATGACAAACATCGAAACAATGAGGACAATACCAAAAGCGAAAAAGATACCGAAGGCAAAGATCAGAAAAGAAACAGCAGAAATCAATCATGTCATTGGCTTTGTGGACACCACGGACATTACACAGACAAACAATCTCATCCTGGCTGGAGCACAACTGGTATTTCAGAGACTGAATGCTGGCAGACAGGCGAAAGGAACATCACAGACTGAAAGGGAACCACCTTGGAAGCAAAGATTAGAGAAACAAGTTGTAAGTATAAGAAAAGACTTGGGAACAATGATAAACATCAAAGAAGGGCGCCAACAACCTACAAGATCAATATCATATAAATACAGACTGAAAAGAAAAGGAGTTGAGACCGTGATAGAAGAACTGAAACAACGATTGAAAAGCACAGCGGCAAAGATCAAAAGATACAGTGACAGGGTGAATCAGTATCATGCAAATCATCTGTTTGAAACTGATCAGAAGAGATTCTACCAAAAGCTGAAGGGCGAAGATCGGAATGAGGTGCCAGCTCCTGAACCGGAAGCCGCAATAGAATTCTGGAGTGGAATATGGGGAAGAGAGCATGAGCACAACAGACAAGCTGGATGGATAAAAGAGACTAAAATGGAGATGCGAAGTGTGAACCAACAAGAAGACATGGAAATTAGCGCAGTGAGTTTGAAGAAAGTCCTGGGGAAGTTAGCACCATGGAAAGCAGCTGGACCAGACGGGGTACAAGGTTACTGGGTAAAGAATTTCACTAGCCTACACGATAGAATAGTGACTCAACTCAGTGATGTTGTGAGACAAGGGAAACCACCGAAGTGGATGACTACAGGACGCACAGTGTTGATACCCAAGGATCCGAGCAAAGGCAACATACCATCAAACTACAGACCGATAACGTGCTTACCTATCATGTATAAAGCGCTCACTGCAATGATTTCGGAAAGTATATACAGACACCTGGAGGAGAAAAATTTAATACCATGGGAACAGAAGGGCTGTGGAAGAAGAAGCCGAGGAACTAAAGACCAACTGATTATAGATAAGTATATAATGAAAGACAGTAAGAACCGAAAAACAAACCTGATGATGGCGTGGATAGATTACAAAAAAGCATACGACACGGTGCCACACAGCTGGATTACATCCGTACTTGAGATTGTGAAAGTGGCGGAAAACACAATGAAATTCATCAAAGGCAGCATGGAAATGTGGAACACAATTCTTGAAAGTGAATGTAAAGAACTAGGAAAAGTGCATATCAAGAGGGGCATCTTCCAGGGGGATAGTTTGTCACCACTGTTGTTTGTGCTAGCCATGATACCACTGACATATGTATTGAGGAAGATGAAACCATCATACACAACAAAAGAAAAGAACAGCGTAAACCACCTCCTATATATGGACGATCTGAAGTTGTATGGGAAATCAGAAAATGACATAACATCACTAATCAATACTGTAAGAATTTATAGCAATGACATTGGAATGGAGTTTGGACTAGATAAATGTGCCACCATCATACTAAAGAGAGGGAAACTAGCTAGAGGAACTGATATACAAATGCCTGAAGGAGATGCAATACACCAGATGGAAGATAATGAAGAATATAAATATTTGGGAATATTAGAAGCAGATGATATCAAACATAAGAAAATGAAAGACAAGATATTCAAGGAATACTCAGATAGAGTGAAAAGGGTTCTGAAGTCGAAGTTGAATGCAGGAAATTTGTTCCAAGCTATAAACACTTGGGCTGTTTCTTTGTACAGATATGGAGCAGGAGTTGTAGAGTGGACAAAAGATGAACTGAAACAGATTGACAGGAGGACACGGAAATTGATTGCAATGCATCGTGGAATGCACCCGAGATCAGATGTAGACAGACTCTATGTTGAAAGGGGAAAGGGAGGAAGAGGCCTCATGAGCATTGAGGACACAGTGAAGTATGAAAGCCACAGTCTGAAGAAATACACAGAAGAAAGTCAAGTGAAGAGATACGTAATGCAGGAAGAGTGATAAGATCAGACGAGGAAGACATGACAAAATCAGGATATAGAGACAAGCAGAAAACAACACGTATAGACGAATGGGTTGAGAAACCGATGAATGGACAATACATCAGACAAACGAAAGAACACACGGCAGTAGAAACGTGGAAATGGATGACACGAGGGAGCTTGAAAAGAGAAACGGAGAGCTTAATTGTCGCCGCTCAAGATCAGGCACTGAGGACGAATTACAGGAAGGCCAGGATAGAAAAGAGTTCGGATGACGCAAAGTGCAGACTGTGTAAGACCCGGGATGAGACGATAAGTCACTTAGTCAGTGAGTGCCCTAAAATCGCACAAACAGAATACAAACACCGACATGACAAAGTAGCTGCAGCTGTGCATTGGAGCATATGCAAAAAGCACGGTTTACCACACACAGAGAAATGGTATGATCATAGAGCTGAGCCAGTTATGGAAAACGAGAAAGTAAAACTGCTATGGGACTTTAACGTTCAGACAGATAAAGTGATAGAAGCGCGAAGACCGGACCTCATATTAGAAAATAAAGAGACCAGCGAATGTCAGATTAAAGATATAGCAATACCTGGGGACACGAGAGTGATAAAGAAAGAAGAGGAGAAGATTGATAAGTATAAAGATCTAGCATTTGAGATTGGACGACTGTGGAAAGTGAAACCTAAGGTGATACCGATAGTGATAGGAGCACTTGGGACAATATCCAGCCGTTTGATATCTTACATGGCTGAGATTGGAGTACAGCTATCATTTGAAACAATTCAAAAGACTGCCCTGTTGGGTACGGCCCAGATTCTACGAAAGGCTCTACAGTAAAACAGAATAGTGATAACCCTCTGGCCCTTAGCTAGGGCCCCGGGCTCACTTTACACCAACCGTCAGGTTGTGAAATTTACTTCCCGAATAATAATAATAATAATAATAATAATAATAATAATAATAATAATAATAATAATAATAACAATAATAACAATAATAACAATAATAACAATAATAACAATAATAACAATAATAACAATAATAACAATAATAACAATAATAACAATAATAACAATAATAACAATAATAACAATAATAACAATAATAACAATAATAACAATAATAACAATAATAACAATAATAATAATAATAATAATAATAATAATAATAATAATAATAATAATAATAATAATAATAATAATAATAATAATAATAATAATAATAATAATAATAATAATAATAATAATAATAATAATAATAATAATAATAATAATAATAATAATAATAATAATAATAATAATAATAATAATAATAATAATAATAATAATAATAATAATAATAATAATAATAATAATAATAATAATAATAATAATAATAATAATAATAATAATAATAATAATAATAATAATAATAATAATAATAATAATAATAATAATAATAAAAATAATAATAATAATAATAATAATAATAATAATAATAATAATAATAATAATAATAATAATAATAATAATAATAATAATAATAATAATAATAATAATAATAATAATAATAATAATAATAATAATAATAATAATAATAATAATAATAATGATAATAATGATAATAATAATAATAATAATAATAATAATAATAATATTAATAATAATAATAATAATAATAATAATAATAATAATAATAATAATAATAATAATAATAATAATAATAATAATAATAATGATAATAATGATAATAATAATAATAATAATAATAATAATAAAAATAATAATAAAATAATAATAATAATAATAATAATAATAATAATAATAATAATAATAATAATAATAATAATAATAATAATAATAATAATAATAATAATAATAATAATAATAATAATAATAATAATAATAATAATAATAATAATAATAATAATAATAATAATGATAATATTAATAATAATAATAATAATAATAATAATAATAATAATAATAATAATAATAATAATGATAATGATAATAATAATAATAATAATAATAATAATAATAATAATAATAATAATAATAATAATAATAATAATAATAATAATAATAATAATAATAATAATAATAGTAGTAATAATAGTAATAATAATAATAATAATAATAATAATAATAATAATAATAATAATAATAATAATAATAATAATAATAATAATAATAATAATAATAATAATAATAATAATAATAATAATAATAATAATAATAATAATAATAATAATAATAATAATAATAATAATAATAATAATAATAATAATAATAATAATAATAATAATAATAATAATAATAATAATAATAATAATAATAATAATAATAATAATAATAATAATAATAATAATAATAATAATAATAATAATAATAATAATAATAATAATAATAATAATAATTAATAATAATAATAATAATAATAATAATAATAATAATAATAATAATAATAATAATAATAATAATAATAATAATAATAATAATAATAATAATAATAATAATAATAATAATAATAATAATAATAATAATAATAATAATAATAATAATAATAATAATAATAATAATAATAATAATAATAATAATAATAATAATAATAATAATAATAATAATAATAATAATAATAATAATAATAATAATAATAATAATAATAATAATAATAATAATAATAATATAATAATAATAATAATAATAATATTAATAATAAAAATAATAATAATCATAATAATCATAATAATCATAATAATCATAATAATAATAATAATAATAATATTAATAATAATAATAATAATAATAATAATAATAATAATAATAATAATAATAATAATAATAATAATAATAATAATAATAATAATAATAATAATAATAATAATAATAATAATAATAATAATAATAATAATAATAATAATAATAATAATAATAATAATAATAATAATAATAATAATAATAATAATAATAATAATAATAATAATAATAATAATAATAATAATAATAATAATAATAATAATAATAATAATAATATTAATAATAATAATAATAATATTAATAATAATAATAATAATAATAATAATAATAATAATAATAATAATAATAATAATAATAATAATAATAATAATAATAATAATAATAATAATAATAATAATAATAATAATAATAATAATAATAATAATAATAATAATAATAATAATAATAATAATAATAATAATAATAATAATAATAATAATAATAATAATAATAATAATAATAATAATAATAATAATAATAATAATAATAATAATAATAATAATAATAATAATAATAATAATAATAATAATAAAAATAATAATAATAATAATAATAATAATAATAATAATAATAATAATAATAATAATATAATAATAATAATAATAATAATAATAATAATAATAATAATAATAATAATAATAATAATAATAATAATAATAATAATAATAATAATAATAATAATAATAATAATAATAATAATAATAATAATAATAATAATAATAATAATAATAATAATAATAATAATAATAATAATAATAATAATAATAATAATCTAATAATAATAATCATAATAATAATAATAATAATTAAATAATCAAAATAATAATAATAATAATAATAATAATAATAATAATAATAATAATAATAATAATAATAATAATAATAATAATAATAATAATAATAATAATAATAATAATAATAATAATAATAATAATAATAATAATAATAATAATAATAATAATAATAATATAATAATAATAAT